>WNWU01000005.1:2010962-2021788 GCA_012654045.1 Ptyas mucosa
TTCCCTTCCCTTCCCTTCCCTTCCCTTCCCTTCCCTTCCCTTCCCTTTTCCCTTTCTTTTCTTTTCCTTTCCTTTCCTTTCCTTTCCTTCCCTGTTCTGTTCTGTCCTGTCCTGTCCTGTCCTGTCCTATCCTTTTCTATACTATACTATACTATACTATACTATACTATACTATACTATTTTTCTATTCTATTTTTTTCTATTCTATTTTCTATTATTCTATTCTATTCTATTCTTTTTTCTATTATTCTATTTTATTCTGATTTTCTAGGGGTAAAGTTCAATCTGAAAGTATGGTTTTGGTGTTATTCAGTTATTTAAAAAATTTTTTTTTAAATTGCAGTAATATAAGTTTCATTATTCTATGACAGAGGTGTCAAACTCAAAGCCCAGAGGCCGGATCCAGCCCATGTGGTGTTTAGATCTGGCCCGCGGGACCACCCTGGAAACAGTGAAGGACTCCAGCAAAAATGGAGTTCACAACAGCCGCGGGCAGCCCCCTGAGCTCTGTTTTCGCTGGCAGAGGGTTGCAAGAGGCAGTTGCTGGCGAAAACAGAGCTCGGGAGCCTGTTTTCACTGGCAGAGCACTCAGGCCACCATAGGCGCCCACGACACCAGTGACGAACTGGCCATGCCCACCCAGGCCCCCTGAGGTCAAACACAACCCTGATGCAGCCCTCAATGAAATCGAGTTTGACACCCCTGTTCTTTGACAATTGTCTCTGTACCATATATCTACAAATGACATCTATGCATATGAATTCACACACACACATATGTATATGCAAAGAAAGACATTTGGTACCAGCTTACACTGTTATCTATTTACAGAAAAAGATTTCTTTTAAAAAAGAAAAAAACCTCAAGATCTGAAAGATCCTACTTTCTTTTCTTTATCTCTCCCCTCCCAGATGGATTGAAGCAGTTTGGCCTGACCACTAACATTCGATTCAAAGGCTGCATTAGGTCTCTGAAACTCATCAAAGGGACAGCTAAACCACTGGAGATTAACTTCAGCAAGGCCTTGGAAATAAAGGGGGTGCAACCTCTGTCCTGCCCTGGGAATTAAAGAGAAAAATCATCAAATTGCAATAGGAATCTGAGCAGTAATGCTAACAAAAAGATTCTTTTACAAATATGCCTGTGATATATTCCAATACTGCCATTTCAGGGTGTACTTCTAAAAGCAATATGAAACAAGAGGGGAAAAAATCCCTTAAAATGAATAAAGCAGCAAGTTACGCATGTGTGATGTGTCCGTTTTTTCCCCCTTACTTTCAACCCAAATGGAGCATTTTAGAATGAAATTGTACTGGGCCAGTTTGTGTTGGTAGTTGTGTGTAATTTTGAGGCTCACCTTTTAGCCTTACTTGGTTTTAGTGGGACTCAACAGCCTTACACAGAATTTTCTGAAAATTTCTTTGCAGCTTTGATAGCACTGTCAGATTTTCTTTTTTCTTTTTTTTTTCCCTCCCCATATCTGTGAGCAGGATGTGGCTAGCAATGCAATTTCATGTTTCGTCCTATGGTGTCTTTGGCTCTAGGATAAACCATAGTGAAAGTAGTTACATCATCACTAATATTTTATTGTGATATGTAAGAATGAACATATCATCCACGTATAAATATAGTTAAAAGTCTATAGAGATTCTCAGTCATCCAGGTCATGGTTGTCCCAAAGATACTTTTTCAGGAGGCAACTGGACTATCTTGTTTTTTCTTTTAAAGACATTTCGCTTCTCATCCAAGAAGCTTCTTCAGCTCTGACAGGATAGTTGGGAATGGAAGGATTTATATTCCTTGCAGACAGCTGCTCATTTGCATCCTTTTAGAGGGTTGTTGAAGCACTTGGAGGTTTATCTGTGTCCTCAGGGTCACCCAAGTAGTGCTAATGGTTCCTGTAGTCTGAATTTTTTCCTCTGGAAATTCATTCCTACTCCCACACCATTCAAAGGGTGTTCATCCCAAATTGTATAGCTAAAAGTCTGTAGAGATTCTCAGTCATCCAGGTCATGGTTGTCCCAAAGGTGCTTTTTCAGGAGGCAAACTGGACTTTATTACGTTTTGAAGATGTTTCACTCAGTAGTGGCGATTTGCTTACCTTTGCTACCGGTTCAAAACCGGGAGTCCGCACACTGCACTTCTGCGCATGCGCAGAACCTTCTGTGCATGGGCAGAGCGTCCATGATGACATCCGGGTGGGTGGGCGGAGCCTCCTGCCGCCGTCACTACTGGTTCGTGGGAACCGGTAGAAAGCCACCACTGGTTTCGCTTCTCATCCAAGAAGCTTCTTCAGCTCGGACAGGATAATGGGGAATGGAAGGATTTATATTCCTTGCAGACTGCTGGTAATATGCGTTCTTTTAGAATATAAATCCTTCCATTCCCCATTATCCTGTCCGAGCTGAAGAAGCTTCTTGGATGAGAAGCGAAACGTCTTCAAAAGAAAAAACAAGAAAGTCCAGTTGCCTCCTGAAAAAGCACCTTTGGGATATAAATATAGTGTTTGCTTTTTATGGAAAGGGCTAAGGTATTTCAATTAAGAGCAGTGAGAATCCCAAACATGTAGCTGTATTAAAGATTCACTTGCCAAATATATTTTATGAGCACATTATGTATTGTGTTCATACACAATAAATATTCATGCTGTATTTGTGCCTGGAGTTCCTGGAGCTTTGTACAGGTAGCCCTTGACTTACAACAGTTCATTTAGTGACCATTCAAAGTTACAGCAGCACTGAAAAAAGTGACTTAGGACCGTTTTTCACACTTACGACCGTTGTAGCATCCTCATGGTCACATGACCAAGATTCAGATGCTTGGCAACTGACTCATATTTATAACCGTTGCAGTGTCCTGGGGTCCTTTTGTGACTTTCTGACAAGCAAAATCAGTGGGGAAGCCAGATTCACTTAACAACCATATTAGTAACTTAACAACTACAGTGATTCACATAACAACTATGGCAAAAAAGGTCATAAAATAGGGCAAAATTGACTTTAAAAATGTCTCACTTAGCAACAAAAATTTTGGGCTCAATTGTGGTCATAAATCGAGGACTACCTGGATTGGAGACTTGTGTGTAAGTTACATTTCGGGTACTATATAGGAGAATGTGGCATACTGAGGCACTTTAATTCTGCTACTCCTGTTTTTAGCATCATGTCGGAAACTGTTCTCCCTTCAAATTGGAGATACTTAAACATCTCCTTTGAACATTGATTTTATTTACAAATTAAATAATCAAATTGTATAGACATTTGACAGCATACAAGAGTTGCATAAAGCCCTAAAACCATAATAAAACATCTCCACCCTCAAAAAAAGATTAAAGGCAAAGAGCTCAAGTGGTTGATTTGAACTGCTGTTCCAAATCAACAGGCAATGAGGTCTTAAGCATTTTAAATCTATATTATTAAAGCTTCTGAATGTTAATGCCCATGCACTTTGCTAGTATTTTCTATATGTTTGTATAATATATATTTTTCCATAATATGAAGGACTCCATTTTCTTGGAGAAATAGTAATGGCGGCGTTCTTTGCCTAATCAAATGTTTAATATAAATATCAAATGCACATTGGACTAAATACCTAATATAATGTTTCAACAGCAGTGTTTCTTTTTTAAAAAAATATTTAAAATGTGGCATGATCATACTTTTCCTCCAATGGACTACTATATGATATTGAGGAAAACAGAATAATAATAACCGTGTCAGCCTTTCACGGCTGCCATAAAGAGGAGATGAGGTTTGAACTTTTACATACTTATTCTTTTTGTAGATAGTGTTGCTTGGAGATGGGATGGGAGGGGGGAATTCCTGGGGTTGGAGTCAGGAGCTGAGAAGATTGAGCTGGAAGATGGCCAATAAGAAGTTGAGGTTTGGGGGAATGGACGGGGAAGGTTTTGGGGTCAGAGGGTTAGTATTGGCTACGACGAAGTTGGGACCAGATCTGTCGTTCTCAATAAATGAGACATTTCAGCAAAGACTAATTGGGAGTGAAATTTATTTGAGATGACATCGGAACCTGACAAACCATGCATTCTATACAATTTATTAAATATTATGCTCTATACATCTTTATTTTAAATGAATAGTTTGGTTCTTCTTTGAAACAATTTTGGAGCAAGCCTGCTGTCTGGACCCTTTTTGAAGTTTGATGATCAATCTGAAAAGAATGCAATAATTGGTTAGAAATCCACAGCTTATTTCAAAAAGCTGCCCAGAAGTAAACTGAACGTTTCAAATTGTTTGCCTTGCTTAAAGGCATCTCTGGTAAGTCTCAAGTAGCGTCACTGACTCAGCAAGGTCAGTTCTTAGCCATGAAAGCTGATCAGTCACTCTGTCTCTCCCCAGCCCACCTCACAGGGTCATTGTGGGGATGATAGGACGCAGAATATGAATTAATTTTGCCAATATTAGATAGATAGACAGACAGACAGACAGACAGACAGACAGACAGACACTGTGTTTTCCCGAAAATAAGATCCTGTCTTATATTTTTTTGAACCTTGAAATAAGCGCTTGGTCTTATTGCCATGCGCTCAAAAGCCCGATTGGGCTTATTATCTTGTCTTATTTTGGGGGAAACAGGGTAGATAGATAGATGATAGCAGTGGTGGGATTCAGCCAGTTCGCACCACTTCGGGAGAACCGGTTGTTAACTTTCTGAGCAGTTTGGCAAACTGGTTGTTGGAATAAATCATTAGGGCAGAGAACCGGTTGTTAAATTACTTGAATCCCACCACTGGATGATAGATAGATAGATAGATAGATAGATAGATAGATAGATAGATAGATAGATATGGATGGATGGATGGATGGATAGATGATGGATAGCTAGATAGATAGATATGGATGGCTAGATAGATATGGATGGATAGGTAGGTAGGTAGATAGATAGATGATGGATAGATAGATAGATAGATAGATAGATAGATAGATAGATAGATATGGATGGATAGATAAATATGGATGGATGGATGGAGATAGATAGATAGATAGATAGATAGATAGATAGATAGATATAGATGGATAGATAGATATGGATGGATGGATGGAGATAGATAGATAGATAGATAGATAGATAGATAGATAGAGGTAGATAGATATGGATGGATGGATAGATGATAGATAAATATGGATGGATGGATGGAGATAGATAGATAGATATGGATGGATAGATAGATAGATAGATAGATAGATGATAGATAGATAGATAGATGATAGAGATGGATGGATAGAAGGAAGGAAGGAAGGAAAGATATGATAGGTGATATATATAGAGAGAGATGATAGAGATAGATGATAGATAGAGGGAGGGAGAGGGATTTATAAATAAATAAAAGACAGGATTTTAAAAACTCAAATAACAGCTAAATGTCCTTTCTTAATAGAACATCTATTTCTAGCAGTCATTAAAAAGAAGAACAGTCAAGGCCCGGATACCATTGACCCTCCCATTTTTTTCAGTTGAATATTGATGGATTCTTAAAGCCTCCCAAGGAATTATTGCAGTTACACCATTCACCGATGATAGGCAATTTTTTAATCAACTATTTTTCTGTTGTTGCTGTTAGATTTGCCCCAACGATTTATACTCATGTCTGCCATGTTTGTACAATATATCAGATCATAAATAACAAGCCATATTTAACTTAGTCTGTATAGTTCTAATTTATATGTGTAATATTTGCATAGGAGTTTACTCTCAATTACTGCTTAAATTCAGTGACAGTGTTTCATGTATCACCAGGTGTCCATTAGAATTGGACGGCTATAACAAATTTGAATTAAATAAACAAAGCTACTCAATCCAAGTGAGCTGCAACCATGAGCCATAACACCTCTACTCTGGGCTATGAGACATGATGAAATTTTGCTCTGACACAGTACAGTTAAGCAGATGGTCAAAAATTTATAGCCATTATGGTGCTTCATGGAACTTCAACTTTTCAGTGTAATAGTGACTTTTGCATGTTCTCTCTCTCTCTCTCTCTCTCCCTCCCTCCTCCCTCCATTTCTCTCTCTCTCACACACACACGCACGGGGGGGGGGGCTTACACACATACACATACACACCTGCAACATTTTGAAGTGTTACTATTTCATCTGGATAGAGATGTTCTCTTTATCTTCACTGAGAAAACCAGAGTCTGCTGTGGTTCCCTGTTTATCGACCCCCTTAAGACAAAAGAGAACCAGATGGTATATTTCTAGGAGCTACACTACCTTCACCTAATCCCAGCTTGGTTTTATTTATTTCAAGTAATGTGAGAAAGCACTAAGCCTGTCTCTCAACAGTGCATCTAGGATTGCCTGTGGCAGTTATTGGGGTTCTTTGAGTTCCAGAAATTGGGTAAATTTATAAGAGCAAGATTTAGAGAACAGTAAGAGCACAGTATTAATAGAACAAAAGGTTCATCCTCCTTTCTCAGTCATCTTATGTTTCTCACTGTCCTTCTTTGCTCTTTCCCCTGCCTCGTTCCCACTTGCTAAGTGGGAATGAGGTAGGGAAAAGAGCAAAGAAAGACCTAGTTTTTCAAATTATCATATCCTGTTTGGTTATAATTTGAAAGAAAGCTAAAGAGCCAAATTCCTAGATTCATCCCTTCCTTCAACAAGATGTGGTAACTTGGCAAGCAAGTGACTTACATAGTGCTGTGGTAACCTTTCCCCACAATATCCTACAAGGCAAGAAATTACTATTCACAGTGAAGGTTATCAGCTATTGAGTTAACTATTTCTGTTTAAAAATGTATTGACATATCAGCTTTGGGGAATGTAGGAAAATAGCTGGACAAAGGAAATACAAGATTTAAAACAACATTTCAATTTCAGATGTCCTTCTTTCCATCTTCCAAGTTTCATTGAAGGTTATGAGTATTGAATGAAAACTTCCCCCAAATAGATTCGTTTCTCCAGATCGCAAAACTTCATCCTTCTCGTTTTCTATAGTAACCTCATCATCCCTTTAGAGGTGAAAATGGCCATCCAATCTGCCCCAAAAAGCACATGTAAAGCTGTAGGAGAAATGGAGAGAGTTCCATCAGTAGAAATCCAGTAGAGTTCACTCAATGACTTTTCTTCATATTTAAGCTACTTTACCTCATCCTGATTGACTTCCAATTCATCAAGCTGCCCAACTGCACAAGTACCAGCTGATTAAATAACTGCTTTCCTGCAACAAACCCATTATCTGCAAATCTCAGCGTTGACTGGCAATGCAGGACATGGCTACAAACTTTCAAGGTACATAGCCAACTCAAGATCAGTTGCTAGCTAAAGCTCGTATGACGATAGCACAGTGGGATAAAGTTATTTCACCAAACAAGAGTACCCAAATCTCATTTTCTACTCTAATGGAATGGAACTAGAACAGATTGTTACGTTTAAATAGCCTTGTTAGTACTTAGGTTAAGTCAGCCGTAGCCAGTTTTAAAGATCTGTGCCATCCTGTCACTTCCTGCTTATATGGGAAGTGATAAAACTCTGAAACGCTTGTACCAGCACATGCTTTATGACAGTCCTGCTCACTAGCTGGCTTATTGCTTGCAGAGGATCATTGATTTGTCATGCTGGAACAATCACTTTAAAACAAATACCTCTTCACTTGACAAGAAAATATTAAAGTGGCTTCAATAAGCGGGCACTGTAAAGCAGATGGAAATCCACTCTTCTAATTTAAAAAAAAAGTTGTGAACAGCTTAATGATATATTTTCATTTTAACTGTTAAAGAGCCTAGCTTCAAAAGACATTTGACCTTCACGTATTCTCTTAGACTTAGAATAATTTTATTGTCACTTTAAATGTACACTAATTGACATATATTAAAATGAAATCACGTTGCATACAGCTTTCAAAGGCTCACCACCTCCAATATATACTACATAAGCAACAATTTTTTTTTTGCATATACCCACATGTATTCTATGACACAGAGAAACAACAGTCTACCCAGAGTGAAATCTACTTACCTTCCCTACCAGTTCGGAAGTGCACATGCCGCGTATGGCCCTCTGCACATGCGCAAACCCTTCTGCGCATGCGCAGAGGGTAAAAAACAGATTACTTCCTGGTTAAAACCAGGAAGTAATGATAACCAGACGGGTGGGCAAAGCCTCGCGCTGCCATCGCTATCAGTTCTCCAAACCACCCGCTGCCATTGCTACCGATTTGGCCGAACTGGTCTGAACTAGTAGCATTTCACCCCTGAATCTACCGTAGTTTGGATATATACATGTACATGGTGAGAAAAACGAATCTTTCAAGTTTACCAGATGGATGGCATAGGGAGCAAAACTGTTACAGAATCTGGTAGTCCTGCTAGAACTACTTCAAGCAACAGAAACAGACCGCAAAGTGGGTGTGGGATCTCTTAATTAGACCTCATGGGACTTAATATCCTTCACCTTTCAGTATTCAGTTGTTGATGATAAAGAAGACCTGATCCTTCAAACCAATAAATCAAGATCCATGTATTTGTCAAAGAACATTTCAAAGCATGACTTCTAGAGGGATGGATAATTTATAGACAAAACAATGGCACAAGATCTAAGACCTATCAAGCAGCTTTATCTTCTCTTAGTTAGACAGCATTCAAGTGAAATGTCAACATTATAGAGTTGCAGAAACTATTACTGGACATCTGGTACTTCTTCCTGCTTTGGTAGAAAATATCCCCAGCAGGAAATTGTCCAACTTCTGAAGACCTATAATAAGAGACCATCTACTACCATTTCAAGTTAATTATTCCAATGCTAATATTTTTCCTAACATTCAGGTGAGACTACTTTGCTATAACTTAAGCCCATGCAGTGTAATCCATTTTCTGGGATTAAAGAAAGCATTTTCCCTCTTCTTCCTAACAATTCTTGTTAGATTCTGGCTGAAGAATGGAGGCGAAGCTTGTTTATTGAGTTTGTACACTAACAGCTCAACTCCCTGGCTGACAGCGCTCCTTTTATAGGAATCTGTCAGCTGGTCAACCAATCAGAATGAAGTATTTTCCCGCTTCAACAGGGGACCTGAGTGAGAACTTCAACTACTCATTTCAATACATAACAATTCTAATCTCTGAAGTATGCTCTCATGTTCCAAACTACAAGCTTGTCACATGACAGCATCCTTTAAAGAAAATGTACTTTTCCTTCAAACTTCCTTCAAAGAAGGAAGTACCATCTTACTTTTCTATTGGACCCCATTAGAAAAGTAAGTACCATGTTACTTTTCTATTGGACCCCATTCCCCTTTGAATCAATCTTTGTTTCTATATCTTAAATATTTGGGGTCCAGACCTGGATACTAGACTGCAGATACACTCAGGAAGTGGAAAATAAAACTGAAGTGTCATTTCATGAGACCGTGTTTCAACTCATGTATCCAAATATCACATTATTTTAATAGACATGGCCCACTGATGATTTTTATTCAACTTAAAACAGACTACAATTGCCATGCTAGCTATTATATATTAAGTATCATGATACAAGTATCAATCACCTTTGCTTACCAATGGATTAATTATTGTATAATCCAAAGGCATTACATTACATTTGTTATTTAAGGCAGCAATTTCCAATCCCAATTCCAAACAGTGTACAGTAATTACCCTATCTGGAATTTCCAGAAGCCTCACTTCATTGGGAGACCAGGAGATTGGGGAAAGTGGTCTTAATGTATTCGTGCCTATAGCATAAATTGCTTAACTCAAGTGGTTTGTAAGATGAATGTAAAACCAACATGGTCAGGAATGTTTACTTACATTGATTATACTCTCCTCTTTGGAATGAAGAATGAAGGGACGTTGACATGATCAGCACACAAAAACTTAAAAGCAATTTAAACACTGCTTATGGAAATACTCCTTACCTAAGAGAAAGAAGCTGTTTTAACAAGTGTGACCCACACCTGATATGGAAAAGATAAATGAGCACCATTAAAGTCTTATTAGGGAACTAATTTGTGGAGTATCTGGAGGTGATTACAAGGCTGTGACAAAATTAATGCTTAGTCTTTACAAAATGTGTTTTATCTTCAAAACACTTCTTCCATGCTAATTAATTCACTCCTTCTAAATACAAACATCAGCAGACATACACATGTGAAGATTCTGATAGTTTCACTTTAGGCATAACTGATGAAAGGATGATTTCTGGCACTATTATTCAAATGACATTGTGGGCTTAATCTGTCTTTCCTTTTTAAGGGATTTTTGCTGCTAAGAAAAACAGTGGATGCCCTCACAGGAAAAATATAGCAGCTTTAGAAATGAAAAATGTCATTGAATCCCAGTAAAATTCTAGGAACAAGGCTAGATTATAACACACACATGAAAAGACTAACTTTTGAGGGGTGCTTGGTTCTCTCTGAGCTTGGTTGTTTTCTTGCAGACATTTCATTGTGCAAAAAAAAAAAATAATCAACAAAGCATAAAGGGAACAAAAAGACCAAAATACCTCTCCACGAAAAATGGTTACTCTAAATATTTTCAGAACATAAACACATCAGCTTTAATCTTATTTAAACCTAAGAAGAAGAAAAGTGGGAAATAGCCTCCTTAGTGATGTCTATATCTTGTGGCTGAAAATGAAGTTGTGGCTTTACATGGCATAAAATTCTCAACTTTTTGAGATCACTATCACAAGATATTTTTATGTAGGAGCATTCTGGGAACGTGGGCAGCATGAAGTGGATGCAATCTAATTAAAATGTAATTCATCAAATAGTATCGTTCTTGTATTTCATCATTTTCTGCTTTGATTGTATTCGAATCGAATCGAATCGAATCGAATCGAATCGAATCGAATCGAATCGAATCGAAT
>WNWU01000005.1:2022874-2121012 GCA_012654045.1 Ptyas mucosa
TTCTATTCTATTCTATTCTATTCTATTCTATTCTATTCTATTCTATTCTATTCTATTCTATTCTATTCTATTCGGCAGCCCCTGAGATATTGGAACACTCTTAACAGTTATTATGCGACACCACAACAAAAATTAGTGCAGGAAGGGCACCAATAGCTCTGGGATAGCTGGGAGGAACAACTGTGAAGCCCTGAAAGGTTCTTCTTTTTTACAACATTTCTCCAAAGCTGCTTTGGAGGAACAAAATGGACACGTGAGCTAATGCGCTAGGAAAAGCCAATCAAAAATTCAAAATACATCGTACCAGGTAAACAAAAGTCCATCAAGCTGCATTTCTTTATAATATTTGATATGACATTAGGAAGAGCTCATTGGTGTCCTTTGGCTACATTTTTCTTATTTTCCAAAGACGGGCAGAAAAGGTAATGTAAGCTATGGCCTTATGCAGCAACAAATTAGAACAGCTGCTCATTGGATTTCATTAAAAAAAAACCATTTGTAATCATCACAGAGCAAAGAATAACCTTTCTTATTGCAAGAAATTATTTCAGAAGAATTGCTTTGCAGATCTCACAAAGAGTTGGAGTACTAAGTTTGTGACATCATTTCCTTGATATTTAATGTGCTTTTGCCTCTGTTTTCATTTTGCTGGTGTTCTTCCTTTGCCGAAATAAGCATTTCTCTCAACTTCCCTGGACTTAATTTAAAAGGCTGATAGAGGAACTACTGTCCCTTCAAGGCAACTAGGTAATTACAAGGAAACCACACTAGAAATTCAGACATGCCAGATATATTGAAGGTAATTCATGGTGAATAGACTGGAGCAACTAGCATCCATTTTATTATTGTAATTCTAAATTGCTTCTTTGCCGTTTCCTATCAGCGATTCCGTTCAATCTATATTGTTTTAAGAACATGACTGGAGTAATGCCAGTTGATGTGGAAAAGTAATTATTTTACATACAGTATGTATTACTTTTTTCACAGCTCTTATTATGGTTGAAAATCCAGAACCGCAGAAGGACAAAGTTGGCTTCTTTCTCTTCACCTGGGCTAAAATATATTTGATGTGCAACAGTTACTATTGTATATTTATTAATGTCCTTATTTCTAAGTGCTGACGTAAAGCCTTCATCCTGGAGCACTTGTTCTCCAAAGAGATCCAGGATTCAAAGTCCTTTTTGAAGTCCTGGAGAGCCATTCCTCATTAGTATGCTTACACCACTAGATGGAATCAGGATCCATAGATCTTTGTTCTTGCAAGATGATACAAACACGCCCCATTTGAAAGCCCATTGCCCAACTGGTTTTTCAGAACTGCTACTCTGAAGACATTTTGTGTAGATTCTCTTTCAGGTTTCAGATGCTAATTGACCATCTGTGATCACCAATACGAGGCACCCCAATTATCTTGCTGAATGCCTTGTGCCTCTTCATATACTTCCATAGAAAAGGGTAACTATTTTTAAGCATGTACGGTCTTTATAACCAGTGGGAGGTTGTCCTTTCTGGTCATCCTAAGGCGCTCCCATCTGCTTCAATTGCTTTAGTTTTAGGCCACAGTTTCAATTAAATGATTTTAATTTACGAATGCTCACCAAGCTATTTCCTAATCATTTTAATACAAGCTGAGGGAGGTACTCAGGTCAGCCAATTAAAAGGTGCTTACACCTTCTACGAAGTTTTACAATCAGAATTAAATAAAAAGGTTTTTTAAAAATCTCTTTTCTGAACTAATGTCACTTGTAGTATTTTTTTTCCCAAAAAGCAACTGAACTTCAATGTATAATTTCCAGCTATATAAATTACAAAAATCGCATTTCACAGATGTCAGGATCGCCTTAAAAAATCCTCAGTTTTCCCCAGGGGTGAAATCCAGCAGATTCTGACAGGTTCTGGAGAACCGGTAGTGGAAATTTTGAGCAGTTTGGAGAACTGATAGCGGAAATTTTGAGTAGTTCGGAGAACCGGCAAATACCACCTCTGGCTGGCCTCAGAGTGGGGAGGGAATGGGGATTTTGCAGTATCCTTCCCCTGGAGTGGGGGTGGGAATGGAGATTTTGCAGTATCTTTTCCCTGGAGTGGGGTTGGGAATGGAGATTTTGCAGTATCCTTCCCCTGCCACACCCACCAAGCCACACCATGCCCACCAAGCTACGCCCACACAACTGGTAGTAAAAAAAGTTAGATTTCATCACTGGTTTCCCCCCATTCTAATACTCAAGTATAAGAAATGTAGCTCTCTGGATCTTGTGAAGGCCCAGCGTTCCTATACTCCGTTCTTCCTATGAAAGTTTGACCTCCATAAGCATTGGCCACTTTTTCACTAGCCCCCTTTATTACCATCTACTCTATTCTACAGTATTGAGGAGGAATATTTTCCAAGTTCAGCATTAGAGGTGATAACTTGGCTCAAGCCAGATGCTTTCCAGATGGTCTGCTTTGCCTACATAAATCAATTTAAGAGACTTCCCCCCCCCCCTAAAGTTTGGATGCAAGAAAGGGAGCACTCACCATGGATGCTTCAGAATAAGGCACTAGAATTGTGTTTTGCATCTGGTAATCTGTATTTTGTTCAATGAGCATAAAGGTGTATATAAAATTGCTGCTAGCAGAACAGCAAGAATGTATACATTTTCCTTTTCCATGAACACAAGTTAGCTCCAAATAAAAATAATTTGAAATTAAAAAGTAATATTATTAATAAAAAATAATAATACACATGCCATTTTAATGATACAGCTGTGTCTTTTTTTTTTCATAGGTAGAAAAGGTATGCATAGGGAAGCTGAACTGAATTGAAATACTTAGTAGTATTAGTAGGATCTAGAGGTCCTTAATTATCCCTACAATGAAATTCTGTTTCATTTAAATTAGGGAAAACAAATGTACAGCCTGGCCCACCAGTATCTTGAAGAGCTCACAGAGCCACCAAGAATGAATTGAAAAATTGACCCTCTTTTTTGTATTTTTGGTAAGATTGAAGGTTTAATTGGTAATACGGATTCTCGAAGCCTTTCGGATGTTTCAGGCATCCATTTCAACCCTTAGAATTCCTGGAATTCAATCCTGGTTTCTCTCTGCTTTTGGAGTGTGTCCCCTGGCTTATCATGCATAGCTTGTGTGACCTCAAGCCAATCTAAATTGTTCACTTTGCTTAAATGGATTACTCTTTGGCAAAATCAATGACAGATGACAGGGGTCTCTAGTCTTGGTTCACTGGCCTAAGCCTCCTGAGTGTCATGCAGAGATATAAACAGGAAGAGTGAAAAATGCCAACATGTCATCCACAAGGCATGGTCAAAGCCTTGCCTCTTTTTGCCGTGTATTGGGTAGAGTGCTTGATCACGCCGTCATGATGGCGCCATCTTGAATTTTTATATTCTCCTTCTTTCGATGTGTCTGATCTCATGGATCAGCTCCTTGAATAAGTATGAAACAGAAAAGGATGCCCTTTAGCACCTCTCTAGCTACAGAGAGATGTTTCCCATCTAGAATTCCATTCCATACATAATTGTTAAGGGAAGGATAAAAAAAATAGGCACAGCGTCTTGGAGATGAGCCCTACTCACCTCTCCAAATATTCAACATAAATATGAACATCCTTCACTAGTATCCACCTGACTTTGCTCATAAGGAAAATAGCATAGGCAATTGGCCTTGATCAGAACGGAAAGGTTGCACTTATTACATTAACCACAAGGATCTATCTTCTGAAATATACAGTAGGATCAAGGATTCACTTATGCTTTACAAAATTGCAAAGACAAGGTGAGACATTCTTATGCTTGATGATGGTTTTCAATTAATGGAATAATATATAATGCGCAAAGCGAAGAAAATGCAGCATTCATAAACGTATATATACTTTTAACTCTAACATTTTAATTTTTTTAGATGCCGTTTTATATTTCTGTGTTTTATTATGCACATCAGAAATGTGAAATAGGAATAATAAATAAATAAATAAATAATGCTGAGACACTTCAATCAAAGTAAAACACAAGAGTTGATAAAATTTGTTGTATGTTATAGTATATAAACTTGTCAAGGTAGAAAGCAAATGGATTGATAAATTCCTAGAAAGTTGCATGCTCTTCTTTGCTTATTTCTCTGCTCTTATTGTATCTGTGATCCTGCTCCTAGGTATCTTCGTTCCTCCTGAGTAAGGAGAGACTGGGGAACCACTGAAGACTATAAGGCATGGGTGTCAGACTCATGGCGTCACATTGCCATCATGTGCAGTTGTGGGATTCAAGTAATTTAACAACTGTTTTTCTGCCCTAATGATTTCTTCGAACAACCAGTTTGCCAAACTGCTCAGAAAGTTAACAACCGGCTCTCCTGAAGTGGTGCGAACTGGCTGAATCCCACCATTGGTCATGTGACATTTTGCAATGTTTTTCCCATTTGCAGAGTTAAGGTGGGCGTGGCCTGTGTGTGATGCATCCAGCCCAGAGGCCGCCAGTTTGATACCCCTGCTTTAAGGACTATAAGGGCTATAATAGTTTTACAATAAGGGCTATTCTAGATATCTATTGGATAAAGTCATTTGGTTTGCTTGGAATTGATTGTGGCTGTGCAGCTCCAATGGAATGGATTGGGTTATAGCTTTGCTTGATTATCTGGCAGGAGTTGGGCCCTAAAAATGCAACATTGAGTTTTGCCCCTTATGTTCTACATCTATATCTCTCCTGACTGGCCTCCCCGGGGGAGGTATCATTGGAACAAAACAGAGGAGAATGTTTCTTTGATTAAGGAGATGCTCTAGCTTAGGGATGTCAAACTCGATTTCATTGAGGATCACATCAGGGTTGTGTTTGATCTCAGGGGACTGAGGTGGGCATGGCTAGGGTGGGTGTGGCCAGCATGACATCATTAATGTTGGGGGCGCCTGTGGTGACCCAAGTGCTCTGCCAGCAAAAATGGGTTCCTGGGCCCCGTTTTCGGCCATGACCACCTCCTACAGTCCTCTGCCAGTGAAAATGGAGCTTGGGGGGCACACATGCTTCCCCCCAAGCTTTGTTTTTGCTGGCAGAGGGCTGCAGGAGGCCATCACAGCTGAAAACGGAGCCTAGGTTGGCCACCTGTTGCCCTCCTGAGCTCCATTTTCACTGGTAGAGGCACCGCAGGCCAGCACTTCACTGTTTCCAGGGTGGCCCCATAGGCCAGGGTGGCCCTGCTGGCCAGATCTAAGTATTCCATGGCTACCTAAACAGAGGTGTCGGCTCCCTAATTTTGTTTAGGTCTCTTAAAAAAGGAAGATTATTGAGTAGGTGAATGTCTATGGAAATTCTTAGCCATCCAGGTCATGGTTGTCCCAAAGGTGCTTTTTTCCAAAGGCAACTGGACTTTCTTGGTTTTTCCGTGAAGACATTTTGCTTTTCATCCAAGAAGCTTCTTCAGTTCTGAAGCTTCTTGGATGTGAACTGAAGAAACCGCTTGGATGAAAAGCAAAATGTCTCCACAGAAAAACCAAGAAAGTCCAGTTGCCTTTGGAAAAAGCACCTTTGGGATATTGACTTTTAGGTGATAGGTTTGCAGCTCCAAAAGGCCCTGAAAAAAATAGATGATTTAGACCCTTTTCAGTCAACTTTCAGGCTGTACTAAGACAGCATTAACCATACCTATTGATGACCTCTCGTGTCTTTGGACATGAGTGGTGTACCTGTCACCTCTCTCCTAGACTTTCAATACTGTCAGTCATGGTATCCTTCTATGCTTTAGTGATTGGAAGTGAGAGGGCCACCATTTTACAGTCATTCTCTTCCTTCCTCTGAGGACTTTTAAGATAGCATTGAAAAGTAGGTGGTATCTAGCTCTAAAACCCTTTATTTTGTGTGTATTTCAGACATGCTTCTTTCCCAACTTCTGTTTAATATCTACATGAAGCTGCTAGGTGAGGTCATTCATCAACAGAAGGTTAAGCATAAGCAGAGTGCTAATAATACTCAGTTTTACATCTTTGCCCCACACTATATAAGTGATGCTGTCAAGGTTCATTCTCAGTGATTTAGGGCTGTGAGGATGTAGATGAGAAAGAGCAGGAAGAGTCTTAACTCTGTTAAGACTGAAGATTTAGGGAGGCAGATCTGGAAATGTTCCATCATTAGTTTTGAATAGGGTAGCAGTCAGTGGTGAAATCCATTTTTTTTTACTACCGATTCTATGGGCATGGCTTGGTAGGTGTGGTGTGGCTTGGTGAGCGTGGCAGGGGAAGGATACTGCAAAATCTCCATTCCTATCTGACTCCAGGGGAAGGATACTGCAAAATCCCCATTCCCTCCCCACTCCTGGGGGAAGGATATTGCAAAATCTCCATTCCCACCCCACTTTGGGGCCAGCCAGAGGTGGTATTTGACGGTTCTACGAACTACTCAAAATTTCCGCTACCGGTTCTCCAAACTGCTCAAAATTTCTGCTACCAGTTCTCCAGAACCTGTCAGAACCTGCTGGATTTCACTCCTGGTAGCAGTCCTCTGGAGCTGGTGGTAAACTTGGGAGCTCACCTGGAGACATAGTTTTGACTAAAGGAGTTGGTGGCAGCTGTAGCCCAAAAGGCCTTTGTGCAAATTTATATTTTGCACTAGATCGAGAGGCATTGCTTGCAGTCACTCAGGCCTTAGTCACTTCTTGCTTGGACTATTGCAAGGTGCTCTTCATAGGGCTGTCTTTAGAAAGCATTTGGAAGCTGCACTAGATCCATAATAGAGCAACACAATATCTCATAACCCCCAACCCCCCCCCCCACCCCCACCCCCGGCTACAAGAACCTTCCAGTAAGATTCTGTGGGTGCAATGCCAGGTGCAGTTGTCACCTTTAAAGTTCTGCGCGACGTAGGATCAGATTACTTACAGGACTATCTCTCTGTAATGATATTTCCTCATTCCACCACATTTGTTAGGTAGGAAAGAACAGGCTGGATCCCTTGTGTAAAACAAGGTCATTTAGTGGGGCCCAGGAAGAATAATCTTCTTTAATGAAGCAGCTGCCCTATGGAATAATCTGGCCCCAGTTCTTCTGGCTTTCTGGATGATCTCGTGGGCCTGACTTTTATTCCAGGTACTGGAAACAAGATGTTAACCCACTATAAAGTAGATGTTGTCGTGTATTTATCAAGTGGCTCCATCATTTTCAAATAGGTATTGTTTCATTGCTTTTTTAAAAAATACGTCTTTGTCTCTGTTATTTGTTCTCTACCTAGAGATAAGATGGACAGCAATATAAATTTGCTAAATAAATAACATGCACAAATATACTCACAGAACCCATCAGTGGGAAAGTTGATTTACACCACTCTCTCTTGCCAACTGTCCCCTCTCCCCACCCGGGAAAATATATACTCTAGTGTTTCATATTTTAAATGCACACCAATATATATAAAAGAAGAGGAAAACATCTGGCTGCTGCCTCCCCCATCTGCCTGGGAGGTTTAGCTGGTCTTGTAAAGACAGCCATATCCTCTGGACATTAAATGAGATGGGACTTTAATTAGGCACCAAGACTGCTAGTCTCTCCCTTGTTTTCTCCATAAAGCCACAAAACCTGTAAAGAGCTTTCTGCTATAATCCCAGTTAGATTATTATTACCTGCTTCTGTCTTAATTTAGCACTCAATTCCTGCTAGATACTGAACGATACAACCAATTCTCAATCTTCCTTTGTTGATGCCTAAACTAGGCAGCTATTTCCTGATTTATTCTCCCAAAAGCAACCTAAGCAGTAGCAGAAAAGGAATTTTAACTTTAACTTCCACTTTTATCTCTAGGTTTTAACTTTGTTCTTAATTCTTTTTAATCCTGTTTTTATTCGTATGTTCCTATTCAGTAGTGGGTTTCAAATCCCGTTGCTACCGGTTCACTCGTGGGTGCGTGGGCGCTTGCGCCCGCGCGTGATGCTTCTACACCAGGGGTGGGTTCTACTTACCTTTACTACCAATTTGCAACGGGGCCGCGCACCCCATTGCAAACATTTTTATGACATCAGGGTCAGTGAAGGAGCCTCCCACCGGTTTTACTACCGGTTCTATAGAACCGGTGTGAACCGGGGGCAACCTACCAATTTCTCCATTTCATTTTGCTTCTTGGGTTTTGTTGCAATCCTGTAAGACCCATTGAAAACAACAGGGCTACCTTCTCGATCGGCATATCTAGGATTCTGCTGGTATCCATCACCTCACATAATCCTATAAGAAACAAAATCACCCCTGAAACCAGAAGACAAATGAACATTCATGGCCAAGTGAATATTCTCCAAAAACAAGCAGCCATATTAACAATGGCAATGTCAGGGTTCCAACCAATGCCCTAATTAAAACATGAATCTCAAGCCAAGGTTCAAAAGAAATCCACTTATTTATTAGGAGCGTCATGTCGGCACGATCCAAGTGGAGCCAACTCTGACCTCTCTTAATTCGTGCCTTGGCTCTGACCCTGTTTCCCCTTTCCCCCAGGGTGTGTCATCAGTCACATTCCCCAATGAAGCAATTTTGTGGGTTGTAGAAGTCACTCCCTCCGACCACTGTGGATCTCCACAGAGATGGCCTTGACATTTGCCAACTGGAATGTGCTTTGTTTTGACTGAGGTACAAACTCCTCGATACAGCTGCGAGGCTTGATTCCCCATCCCCCTGCCTATGGCAACCCGAGAGCAGGTCGGGAAGGCTTTGCGAGTTAACAGGCAGTTAGTGAAACAACCTCTGGATTCTGGAACTTAATCTGGAAGTTGCTTAGACCCCCCCAAGAAGATGCTAGAATGGCATGTTCTTCTCTACCAGACTTCCTAAGAGTGGACAATACTGTCAAGTTTTGATTTTTTAAAAAATCCATCAAGTAGCTTAGTTTCAGAAGAAAACTGCTCTGATTTTGGGGAAGTGGGGGTTAGCGACCGCAACCATCAAACAGTTAATCACGGGTTGTTTATGCTTTTCAAGTATGAAAACCAACGAAAATATGGAAGGTTTTTTTTTAAAAAAAATAAAGCTGGCTGCCAGCCAAAATTCTTAATTAGCTAGAAGTTCATCAGCATTTCACAGGAAACTTCTGATCTGTCAACCACAGACATCTGAGCATGGTTCCAAAAGAGAACAAATCCTGCAGTCACACACTAGTCTAATAATTGAGCTGAGCACGGCTCTGTTTCAGTCTCTGCCATTTTGCTCATTAATAAAATATTATTATTTATGTCCTGTGTACTTTGCTTGACTCCAAAGAGGCTACTCACAGTAGAAATCCTAATGTAGGAAAAGATTTGATCAACGCTTCTTTCCCAGCTTTAAATGAACAGGGGTCTCTAGGATGACCTTCTAATATTTTTTTTTAAAAAATCATTACAATTATATCTAATATTTCAGAAGGACCTAGTTCTACTGATTAGAGCCAAGCAAAGCCTTGAAAAGGGATGCTTAGCAATGGGTGGAAGCATGGACAAAGCATCTCTTTTTGAATCATTGAAAGTCGTATTTTGGTTCATGCAGCTGCTTCAGATACCATAGATAGTCCTCAACTTACCTTTCCTTTAGTGACTGCTCAAAGTTAATGAGGATGCTGGAAAAAAATGACCTACAACCAGTCTCGCATTTATGACCATTGCAGCATCCCTGTGGACACGTGATCATGATTTGGGCTCATGGCAACTAGCAATGATGGTTGCAGTGTCCCGGGGTCGTGTGATTGCTATTGGTGACCTTCCCAGCCAGTTTCTGACAAGCAAAGTCAATAGGGGAAGCAGGATTTGCTTAATGACTGCATATTTTTTTAACAGCTGTGTTCATTCACTTACTGTCCACAACAAAAAGGCTATAGAATCAGGAATGGTCACTTGATGACTCATTCAATGACCGCATCACTTGGCGATGGGTGTTCTGATCCCAAATGCGGTTTTAAGCTACCTATACTCTGTTTTAACTTGTTTCTCCATGCACATCTAGTTTATTTTCAATCCTTGTATGTCCACACTACTATTGTCTCTGATAAAGGGGATTTGCAGGTACCTACAAAACCCAGAATAGAAATTAAAATTAGATTAGGTTCATATGCAAAATCCAAGTAGTTCTACCTTCAACTTTCTGGTTCTAGGAACCCTTCACTTTAGACCTTATAAACCCTACAGGTCCCTAGTACTTGTGAATGTAATTTAAATTTAAAGTAAAACTTTGTTCTCCCAAACTGTTGTTGTTGTTTTGTTGTTTTTCAGAACAATTAATTCAGCATAACTGACATCAAGAATTACTTTTCTTGGAACTTAGTTTTCAAACCAAATTTTTATTGCATAATATTGTTGTCCTATATTTGGATACTTTCCTCTAAATCAGCTCATAAATGTATACTGCTTTTCCTCAATAATCTACCATAGGTAAAATAGCGAATTGATCAGCGCAAAGTGGGCAGCTGTAAAAGAAAGAAGCTTTAGAAAAGGAATATTTTTTTAGATGAAGTGGATCTTCTAAAGAGATGTAGATAATATAAGGGCAAAGAGGGAGAGAGGAAAAAAACTTGCACCAGACATCATTTTATATCTTTTTTGTGTGTCAATATTTTATGCTTACAGAATAGGTAACAACCACATTAAAATCTTTTTTTCCAATACTTTTTTTTATCAACAATTGATGGAAAGCTTCTTTAGCAATTTAATGTCAAGATTTCTAGATAATCTCTTCAGCTTTGTTATGTTTTTTTTGAACCATTTCATAAATTTGTGTTGCTTCTTTTATAACTTAAAACCCAGATGTAGATCAATGCTGCCACCTATGGAAGCTCTGCAGAAAAATCCTACAGAAAAAAGCAAAAAAGTACAAAATATCAGGATAAAAAAAAAAGAGTTCAACAGAAGAGTTTAGTATCTGGACAAGTGTTGTTTCTTTTTAATGAAAATGAAATAGTCATTTAGAAGCAGTAGATATAATAAATTTTCCTCCTGTTTGATTCAGTGTTGACTTTCTGATGGCTACTTAAATTAGGTCCTGCAGTTTTTTTGGCAACATTTTGTGATTTGGCCTTGCCTCCTTCCTGGAGGAGTACAATGCAGTGAGACATGTACATTGGGGAAACAAAACAACCATTTCATAAATGCATGGCACAACACAGTAGAACAAACCCATCAGGACAAGATTCAGCAGTCCATCTGCATTTAAAAGACAAAGGCCACTCTTTTGAAGATAGCAAAGTCCACATTTTGGATAGAGAGGCCCACTGGTTTGGAAGAGGGGTCAAAGAGGTCAGCTATGACAAAATTGAACAGCCCTCTCTCAACAAAGGGGGGGATATGACATCATCTATCTCCAGTCTACAACATAGTCCTTTCAGTAGTTCCAAGAAAACTCCACACCCATTTGCACTATTCAGTGGCCCTGAGGACACAGATAAACCTCCAAGTGGTTTCCACAACTCTCTAAAATAATGCAAATGACCAGCTATCTGCAAGGGGTATAAATCTTTCCATTCCCCACCATCCAATCAGAGTTGAAGAAGCTTCTTGGATGAGAAGTGAAACATCTTCAAAGAAAAACAAGGAAGTCCAGTTGCCTCCTGAAAAAGCATTTTTGGGACCTCCTTCCTAGAGTTGAGGGCGAGTGACTGGCCAAGGTCAGCCGGCTGACTTACAGTGTCTAAACTGGAATTCATATTCCTGGTTTCTAGCCAGTACCTTAACTACTACACCTCTTAATATTCTCAAAGAATATAATTGACAGAGAAATATAAAAATAAACTGATAATTTAATAATCTACTAAATAAGGTATAAACAAATGCATATTTTCTACTGCAATTCCCTCCCTCCCACCCTATATCTACAGTCCAACGTTGAGTCAAGAACTTTTCAACTATCAGGGTTCTAGATATATATACCAGCGGTGTCCAACCTTGGTGACTTTTAAGATTTGTGAACTTCAAACACCAGAAACACCCAGCCAACCATGGAGTTGAAGTCCACAAGTCTTACAGTTGCCAAGGTTTTATACCTCTGGTATACACATTTGAATTGCATACAACTCTTTCTCAAACTGGAACTAAATTAGACTATACTGCTTTGATGGCACATATAGCTTTGCCCTGGGTGATGAAAACAATGTATGTGACAAAACTAGTGCTTGAGTGCTCAAAGGCCCTCAAAGTGTAAGAGAAATTATTTAAAATTGTGGTTTGTTTGTGTTTTTAAAAATGCAAAAGTGACACTGACAATAGGTTAAATAGAAGTAACATGCAATGAAGCAGCTTTAAAAAAAAGGAATTGTACTGCTTTTTCCAACTAGAAAAACCAGTAATGGGGCTGATGCAAGATGAACACCACACATTTGAGCTAAATAAGTTTTTTTTTATTGGAAATAATTTATTTTATACAAAAAAATTATTTATCTACAAAGGAATAACCGACCCTGATACTTTTTGGTCTATATTTCATGTATGTATCTGTGGATCCAAATTATAGTAGAACTAAAAACAAACTTTTGGGCTATAAGAGTTTTTTTCAAATAGTAGTTAAAATGGCATTAAACTAGCAACAGGGAGCTCTTGAAATATCTGATCTAATGACCACCAGAGCTCTTTATATGTAACACCTCTGTTGAGCAAGCTGCACTGGCTCCATTTCCTTTCAGATGCAATTCAAGATGCAGGTCAGCATTTTTAAAGTCCTACATGCATAGGGCCAGATTATTTTTGGAACTGCCTTTCTCCAAGGACATCCTACCAGGTCAGATAGGCTGGGCACACTCCTAGTCCCTTCCCCTAAATATTGCCTCTGAGGGGAGCTAGGAACATGGCAGCCCCTGCCCTGTGGAACAACCTTCCCTCAGAAATTCAACAGGCCTCTCCCCTCCTACCTTCCGTAAAGCATTGAAGACCTGGCTTTGTCTCTAAGCACTGGGCTAGGAATAGGATGAGGAGATTGCAGATCGGAAGCTTGTCTTGGCACCAAGTGTTTGTTTTTAATATGGTTGGTTTTAATAGTTCTAATAGTTTTTATGTTGTTTTTAATTTGTGATTGGGAGATGCCCGGTGTTTGTTATGGGATAGGCGGCTACATAAAATTTTAAATAAATAAATAAGTGAGCTTACATAAAAACTAGGTACTGTATCTAGGGCCATAATAATATTTTTGTTATTTAATTCAGATCTTTCCCATTTATTATTTTTATAAATAATTCAAGGTAGTGAATATGGCTCAGTCCTATTTTCCCACAACCCCCACCCTTCTGTGGCGGGTTGGGCTGAGACAGAGTCCAAAGTCAGCCAGGGGAAAAAGGGAATACATTCCAGTAACGTACCAACCCCTGGTTTGTTAGCAAGGCCTTCACGCCAATCAATTGAGGGAGGATACTCTTAGGGTAGAGTAGAAAGACCATCTAAGGAGCTACTGGATGCTGGCTCTTTCCACTTTATTGATCAAATATTCTCACTCTCCAAAGAAAGAAAGCAAAAACAGCAAAAGTTTATTGTTGGTCACCATTTTGATTCCATTTTTGTCCTTTTTGGCATATTCACATGACCTTCCCTACTAATTAGATTTACACAGACTAGATTAACAGGGAATGTCACAATTATCAAATCCCAGTGAAGGATTTCAGTTCAAATTTCTCTGCTAATTCATATGCCTTTTAATTTGCCACTGAATAGCAAATCAGATACAACTTTCTCAATTCGCGAAGCCAGAGAATGACAAAGTCATTGGTAAAAATGCTATCATGAGGAACGCAGGCATTAAAAAAAAAGTGCATTCTTTCTCATACTTTATAAATTCTCTGGGGAATTATTGTTTTATATTTCTAAAAAAAACCCATAAAGCTCTGTTGTTTTATGAAGAACAAAAGACCAAAGCTGTATGGTCATGTATTCAACTGTGGCACACCCTCACGTGAGATCCACTTCTAGTAGGTAAATCATTGTCTGGGATATACACATATTGTATGTATGTTTATAAATTCTCTTAATCTCTTCAATTTAGGGTAGCCATATTTTAAGTTATGTATCATTCAGTCAGCTTCATCTGTCTAGAATGGGTAACAACATATGTAAACCAATACATTATTAAGTATCAAGATTAGAATTTATAGTTCAAAGGCATTAATGTTAATATTTAACTATCTATTGCGCTTCAATACCCTCCTTCTTAATAAACAAAAATTCTTAGATGAATCATTGTAAATAAATATCCTGGGCTTATATAATATTGACTATGTATCTTTCTAGGACAAGGAGCATGTTTTGTTTTCTAGTCAAAGAGTTGCACTTAAAACTTTGAATAACACTTCAAAGTGTACAATAGGAAAATAAATGGCCGAAATGTATATTTACTTCAGTATAAATTTAACTTACATTAAATATAGTCAGTACAATTAGTGCCAATGTACTTAATGATTTTTCATTTCCAATAAACTAAAACTTACAGGTTGGGGAGAGGTTTGATGGGTGTCTTGGGACCCATGGCTTTCAGAGACAGCTCTTAGACCATAGGACAAGTGCCCCACATTTTTGTTGACAAATCCACATTTTTCAGTCTTTGCAATCTGGCATCCACAAAGTATGTTGGAGTTATAGGTAGTCCTCATTAAGCAACTGCCTCATTTAATAACCATTAACAGTTATGACAGTAATGAAAAATCCATGCATTTGCAACTTTATGACCAATCCATGCATTTACAACTTTCATAGATCTATGCAGTAACGGAAAGCTGAAGTAAGATCGTAATGGTTTCACTTGACTTAACAGGGTCCAATTGTGACCGCTAAATGAGGACTACCTATACAAATCCCAGAATTCTGAAGACGCACATTGGATCATGAAAAACTGAGTGAAATGAATAGCCAGTGCACTTGGAGCATTTAAGCATTCCGAGTATTCATTGAGAGGTCTAACTTGCAAAGTGTGAATAGAGTGCAGATCTTTGTCTTATGCTTATTAAACAAACACCAATGGGGTAATTGTTTTCTTTTTTAAAAAAAATGAAACTCATTAGGATTAAAAGATGGTGGATAACTCCTCAGAATTACCTTTGATGTACAGAAAAAAGAAGAGATGCGGTTTCTTGCAATTCTTCATTTTCCTGCCATTTTTATTACTGATCTTGGGAAGTACCACCCAGTAAAGAAAGCTATATCAAATCATTCACATTATGTCCAATAAATATTCCTGGAGATAGCAAGGGCACATTGTTTCAGATTACTGAACTAGTATAAACAAACAAATGCCTGTTTAATGTTAATAGTGCATATTACACCACCACCATCTCCTGTGACAGGAAAGTACAGTTGAAGATGTTCTGAACTAATGAAGAAATACTTTTCTTATCTATATATTTAAATTCACGTCTTTATTAAGAAAACTGGTGCTGGCTCTATCAAAAGCGACCTGAAGAAAATAATAATCCAGTGGACCATACCAAAGGCACAGTGGTGTTTATAACAAGAACTGCAGAGTCAGTCCCTTCCAACAAAATCAGTGAGATCGGAAAGCTTCCTTTCCTGTTAATTTTGCTCCAACAGCAGCCCTTTACTTGAGAGAAGCAGAAGGCTGACTCTGTAGCACGATACTCCTCAGCAGAGTAACTTCATCTAAGTCTCAAATGAATTCAACGTCTTTTTATTTTGCTGCATCTGAATTTCACAGTGTTGCAGAAAGCCTCTTTATAGATTCAGAACTTCAGCCATTTTTTGATTTTATAATCCATTCGGCATTTGGGTTCAGCTGATATAAGTCCTTCATGAAAGTGTCGTCATCTAGGCATCGTTCACCTGTCACGGAAAAGGTATCATATAAACTCTTAAAATACCAAATAAGGGTTTCAATGAATGATTTTCTTAAGAGGAAATTTCACTGAACAGGGTGGAACTTATTTCTGTCAAAGTCATGAAATCAGGCAAGACTCCAACATGGACTGTAACTTCAATATCTCATGCTATACGCGAAACATTTTTATGTGATCATTCCACTTTTAAAGGATGCTTAACTCTGGCTGGTATTCCTGCCCGATTCTGAATTGGAAGCATTTAAGCAGTTGTTTGCTCTCATCACAAGTCACTTTGCTGTATCTGGAGAATTGCCGTAACTACACCAGCCTCTAACCACCTTTGGAAAACAATTGTGCCATGTTCAATATTCCCCAATCAGTGGACTGGGAGACCTCCCCTTCGCACTGTATGCATGCTTTATCCAGATGGTAGCTATGCATAATGGTCCCTGTTTACCCCATTGTCCCTGAGCTAAAACTATTTGCTCATGGAAGCAGATTCTAATCTATAAACATTTCTTCCCTGCTGAATAATACAGTAACTGAAAATAAAATTCAACCCAAGTCATTTTTTACACACTGCAATATCCATTCAGGGTCCTTGCTTGGGATAGGTCCTTACAGATACACAAAATCAGCACTTGGCCTTAATAACACCTCTGAACAAAGTCATGTGACAAACTACAACAGCTTATCATAGTTTCCACTCCCTGGAATCAGCTAATATCATGGGCAAGAATAAAGTTGTGTGATCATATACAGGTAGTCCTCGACTTACAACCATTCATTTAGTGACCGTCTGAAGTTATAACATTTATTTTTATTTTATTTTATTTTTATTTTTTATTTGATTTATATGCCGCCCTTCTCCGGAGACTCAGGGCGGCTTACAGTGCGTTAAGCAATAGCCTTCATACTTTTTGTATATTTATACAAAGTCAGCTTATTGCCCCCACAATCTGGGTCCTCATTTTACCCACCTTAGAAAGGATGGAAGGCTGAGTCAACCTTGAGCCTGGTGGGATTCGAACTTGCAGTAATTGCAAGCAGCAGATGTTAATAGATGTTAATAACAGGGTGCTTTAAACCACTGTACTACAGGCTCTGTGACTTATGGCAATTTTTCACACTTTAAGACCACTGCAGAATCTTCATAGTCACATGATCAAAATTCAGCTGCTTGGCAACTGACTCAAATTTATGACGGTTGCAGTGTCCCGGGGTCAGGTGATCAGCTGTTGTGACCTTCTGACAAACAAAGTCAGTGGGAAAGCCAGATTCATTTAATAGCCATGTTCCAACTGCAGTGATTCACTTAACAATTGTAGCAATAAAGGTCATAAAACGGGGCAAAACTCACTTAACAAATGTTTCGCTCAGCAACAGAAATGTTGGGCTTGGTTGTGGTTGTAAGTCGAGGACTACCTGTACTATTATTTAAGTGTTTAGGTGTCCATCAAGAAAAAGATTTTAGCATGGCTCTTGATAGGTTTAAATTCCATGGAGAGTTGACAGGAAAGCACATAATTTCCTGAATATTAGGGGAGGATCCAAACAGTAAAAACAATTTGTTAATGAAATCAATTGCCAGTACAAGAATGGATGCCCTTTCCCCAAATATATTGAAGTAGAAGTGGGATCGCAACATATCAGGAATGCTTTATTTTGAATTCTTGCACTGAGCAGGGTGTCACTTTTGTCTCAATGATTCTAAATAATCTGGTAAGGAAAAATAAACCACCTGATTTGACTGTCATAGTTAAGTAGAGTTAACAGCCTTACCAATATTTCCTCCTACTTCATGTAAAAACAGCTCTTCTTTCTTCAAACCTTGTACAGCTCCACTGGCAAAATAAAAATTAAGAAAATGATCAGCCATTATCCCAAATAACCTCCAACCGAAAGCTACTAGTGTGCACCAGAAAATGGCCTGCTGGCTCAGAGTTTGCAAGTGCACTAAAATTATTTTTTCCCATCTGTTAACTTACTGAAATAACATATCTCACTTGAATGATTATGGGAAAAGAAGCTGTTTGCAACCTTGAATTACAAGAGAGGAAAATCAGCTGGGGAAAAAATTCCATATATTCACAAAGAAGTAATCATTCTGCCCCCCCCCCCTTTTTTTTGGAAAAAAAAAAGCCAGGAAATTTTATTGCCACCTTTTGACCGGATATCATTATTTAACACAGATCCAATTAATTCATATTCATGTTGTTTACATATATATATACTTCCAGCATTATAGTACATGTTCTGAAATTGTTTTTAGAAATTGAATGGGCAGATCATCTTATATATACTTTCAAGTCAGGTAGATCTCACTTAATGACTGCCTTGTTTAATGGCCTTTGAAGTCACGTGATTTGCAATCCAAAGATGTCTACAACTGTCACAGGGATTACCATTTGCATATGTATAAGCCAATTTTCAACAAGCAGGCTCAACAGAGATGGCAGCAATAAAATTGCAAATCGCAATCATATGTCTCACTTAAAGACCCCAGGGGTTCATTTAATGACCCCAGGGGTTCATTTAATGACCATGGCTGACGTGAGGTTATAAGTCTGTCGCAGGCATATGATGTCTCGCTTAATGACCATGTCACTTAGCCATAGAGTTGCCAGTCCCAGTTGTGATAATTAAGCGAGAACTACCTATAGATCAGGAGCAGTGGTGGGTTACTCCCGGTTCTGCTGAGCCGGTACGGATGACGATATGATGTCACTGAACCAGTTCTGTCGCCCCATCCCCACCCCCCGCGTTATTCTTACCTTTTATTTGGCCCTACCCCCAATCTATTGCTGCCTCCTGAGTCCCAGCTGATGACCAGAGGGAAAAAAACTGTTTAAACTCTTGCCGCAGGGCTTCAAAGGGCCGCCCTACAGCTGATCAGTGTTAAAAGAAAACAAATGAGTAGACCGGTGCCTGCAAAAATAAATGGGTAGACCGGTACAGCTCTGCAAGCAGTTAAAAGCCTGGTAGACCAGTACCTCTGCTAAATCCTAAAGAATTGTCACATGACCATCAAGCCACGCCCACAAAATAAGCCATGCCCACAAAACCGGTAATAAAATTTTTTAGAGCCCACCCCTGATCAGGAATATCTATAGACACATGCCAGATTCTATGCTAAAGCTAGCTTAGCTGCTCTGTTTCAGAAATGAAGCAGTTCACCCACTTCCATTTTACAAAACCAACAAGGGAACTGCATATTTAAATCCTGGAAAGCAGGCTATTATTTATACTCTTGGGAATCTTGTAATATTTCAGGCTATGCGTCAGTTTAAAGATCTAAGAGACACTAGAAATGAATACTGTATATTCACGAGAGCCACCCGTCATCCTATGATGAAGTAACTCTTCCATAAAATAAGGAGTATAGATCAAAAGATCCCAACGCATGTAAAGAAGAGGGAACCAATGTCCTTCCCATATTCCTCAGGAGAAAAGCAGAGCGTTATTGGGGATTCCACAGTCCCCTTTAAAAGTGTGAGTGTAATCAGGTCAGGGCAAGAAGGAAAGTCTTCTCCTTCTACAGTGGAATATCTGGATACAAATGCCTGCATGAACTTGTCACAAGTGAAAATTGATCCAAAATCTGTTTTACATTGGCACAATTATTCTCAAAGGGTTAAAAAAAAAATCTCCTTTCTATCTCAGCATTCTCTTTTCATTAATGCTATGTAGAAGAAACACCTCAGAAACGTTGGTACTGTTCTTCAGCCAGGTAACATTTTAAACATAGATGAGGTCCTACAATGGATACCTTGGTGATTCCTTCCACAGGCAGTGCCAACAACCCCCTTAGGTGAACTACTGACAATATGGCTGTTGGTTAAAAAAAAAAGTTTCCTTTTATTGAATTCCCCCCCCCCCCCGCCCCCTTCTTGCAAGGTCAACCATTGATCCTCTGGAGAAAATTCATTACATCTCTCCATTCCCTGCTGTGGTAGAATTCAAAATTAACAGTTCATAAAATGGCGGGCTTAGTAGACAGAGAGAGAAAGGCAGACAGGCGTGTACCTTTTCTGGCTGAGGAACCTGGCAACGATATCGCCAGCTTTTAGCTCTCCTGTCAGCTGAATTGCCATGGAAACTTTGGAAAGATGAGGTGCTTGAACCCGTATTACTCCCTCTGGAATATCGGCCTGCAAAGCAATAATGAAATTGGAACACAGCACCTTGCAGCTGGCTTTGAGAAGTTTTTTTTCCAAATCTGTGCAGACTGAATGCTCAAATCTGGCATTTTGTCCTGTGCAAAGCAGAAGCTATCTTCTTTCCTCACCTACAGTGCAATTTACCAAAATTCAAACTATTTTAAAAATTCTCTTTCAGAGCAATGGAACATACTTGTTTACAAATAGGATCATGGATTCTTAACCACCAATTTAGAAGCTACATATTAAGAGCCTGCATTTGAGTTAGCATATTTTTATATGAATGAGATCCTGTTCTGTAATGAAGGTGGTGTGGGGGGGGGGGACCCCTTCATTTTAGAATCTTACACTCTTAAAAAGCAGTTGTGGATCAAGTTTTAATTTTCTAACCAAATGCCATTTCCCCTTCTGATAGAGTATAATCATACTTCCAAAATATGAAACAGTGTGCGTGATTTCAAATTTCATATTCAGGAAGAGGTTATCTTACCATCAAACATAAAAGAAACCCACTGTGTCATACAGCATTTTATTCAAATGAAGATATAGGGCATAACTCTAAAGAATCACACACTACTTTCATCCTGGTTCCACGTGACAGAATGTGAAAGCAAGCATTGGAGGAGGTATTATCTAGGTATTTCGGTGGTTTAAAGATAGTCTTTTGAGTTTCAACAGTAATTGGAACTGGTATATCCTACTTGGAAATTCTGCTAAGGGGTTAGTTATAAAGCACAATGTGATGCTTTGCTAGGCAACAGCAATCCCAGCAGTCCTCGCTGCTGTCATTAACTGAACCCCACAGGTTGTTAGGCGAGGACCCATCCCAATCCAAATCATTCCCTTCCAGCCCCACCCTTTGTAAGATAAGGGACTGCTTACACTTTGCAGCTGCCCCACCTGCCTATCTCTCCCCATCTCTGCCCTTTGGTTGTCTTGCACTCTACTACCTCTGCCTGCCCTGCTAGTCTGCTGGGTCTTCTGCCCTATACTCAGTTCACTCTGTCACCCAGCCAGCCCTTGCCACCCTGCACTTGCTTGTCCTGTCATCCTACCGGCACTGCTAACCCCAGGTCAACGTAGCCATCTTTTCCCCACAGCTGAGGTGTGCCAGGCCTGGTCCTGTTTCCCTTTTATTTGGAGGTGGCACGAGAGGCCTTGGAGAAAAGGCCTGGCACAGCCCCAGCAACTCCCTTCCATAGCGCCAAACCAGGCGTTCCTCACTGGCATCAGAAGAAATAAGGCAAAGGGCAGCTAGGTGTAGCAGTGCCTGCAGAGCACAGGGTAATGGGGTGGATGGGGCTTTGCACGATGGTGCTGAGGTGGCTGGCCATAACACAGGGCTTGAGGTGGCCAAAAGGTCAGAAATGGGAGGGGGGGGGAGATAGGCAGGTAGGGGGCCGTTGAAGTGTTCCTAAGATTGTAAGTGCAGGCAGGTTGCCAAGGGCCAAAATTTTGATCACAGAACCACAGAGGCACTGCAGCTGTCGTAATTTTGGAAACTGGGTATAAGTTCCATTTGTTCAGCACTGCCATAACTTTGAACAGTCACTGAATGAAATGGTTGTAACTTGAGAACTACCTGTATAGGAAAACAGAAATGTTACTACAAAATAGCAGAAATGCAGAGGACAGAAGTCAAAATAGGTAACCACACATGGAATTTCAAATTGTCTTTGCATTAAGAGTAAGGAATACAATAACAGAATCATAAGTTTCAAACAGCACGGAAACATGCAAAATTTACATTATGGTCCAATATGTGTCTTTCTCTTACCTGGATGGGCCAACTTTGGGTTGCCAAGACCCCTGCTTAATATGTTTTAGGAAGGCAAGAGCTGAACAAAGGAGAGATGATGCAAAGGGGGTAGGACCAGAACATGCAGATGTGGAGAGTTGGGATTTCTGCTAGATTTTCTCTTAAATTGGGAGAATTTTTGAAACAATTAAGCAAACTTCTAATAATAATTGAAAACCACCGCTGGGGGGCCATAAAAGACCTATGTAAGTGGGGCTATCAGGCATCCACTCCTGCTCTCGATCCACAGAACCAAAAACGACTATTTCCATCACTATGAATGTGGCCAGAACCACTAATTTGTTTTCAATAGGGGGGAGAAAAAAAAAGCTCAGGCCCTCGCAATTCTAAATGCATCCACAAGATGGCTCCAATCCACTAAGATTATAAATATTCAGCTAGAAAATGTGGAATAATTGAAAGAAAATCCATATTCAGAAAAATAATATGCAAATATTTGGCTTGTTTTCTGTTGTGCATCATATTAATAGTATGCTGATATTTAAATAGATATCATTATCTAAAGTTATCCAGGTGACAAACAACAAAAAGTATATATTCTAGCAGCAGTTTTGATTTTTAAAGAATACCGGGCAGCTAAAGAAAGTTAAACTTTGCTTAGAACATACAATATGTTTGCAGTGACTATATTTTAAGTATTTAACACTGCTTTATTTTGGAACTGTGCTAATGGTTTAATCTTTAACCCAAATAGCATGGTTGAGAAATAAAAAGACTTTTTGTGTCCCAGGTAGCTATATAATTTTTTTCAACTACAAGCAGATTATACCAACATTCCCCAATTTCATAACTTCTAAATGTGTCAGTACTGCAATTGCTCAAAATGTAAGAATTAGTTTCTTTTCTTTATTCAGATTAGGGTGGCGATTTGAACTCTAAAAATGTAAGGAAGCACACAGGTATGATTGAGGGACTTCTAGTAAAAGCAACCAGAATCTTAGGCAATTATCCTACAATTTACTACAAGCAACTTCTACAGTTAAATACACCAGATATCCCAAAGAGATACAACTTTTTTTGTTCTGGAGGCTCTAATCCCTGTGAGTACAATTTAAGTAGGAACTGTGGGTTTTTGTTACAAGTTGTTTGCTTACATCATTGCCACTCTTTTGATCGCTGATACTTTTATCTTGCTTCTCATGTTTTTCTCGGTCATATGCCATTTTTTTCAGAAGTTTCCTCATTGCTTTGTCCTTTCGTTCCTTTTTCTGACTTTCAGCATTCTGCTTTCTTACTTGGTTCACAAGAAACGTAGGAATCTAGGCAGACAGACAGCATGTTTTATTGCAACATTACTATTGCTCCCTTAAGACATTAGTAAACATCTGTTGGAAGCTTTCCAATAAAAAAACAACTAAAAATGAACAGCAGATGCATTTATGTTTAGTACCAGTGATGTTTCCTTTTTAAAATGAAACATATTATTTCAGTATTGAATTGCTACACACTTGGTAGAGTGAAATCCAAAGAGTTTGCCTTGAATAGCAAACCATTCTCCTCTAGCCAACAGCCTCAGTTCCAGATGCCATAGTATTTTAAACAATTGCACATGGCCTTTCTGTGCAATCCACTGTAGGAAGTTAGCACTCACCCCTCTCCTAGAAGAATGAAATATTTTAGGAAATATTAAAAAGGCAGAATATATTTCCCTGGATGAGAAATGGAGAAACATGTTTTAAAGACAAAGAAGTTTCCTGCCTCCCCCCACCTTTGTCAATGGGCCATTAAGGCCTCAGCCAAGCTCAGTCATTCCCCCCACCACTGTCAATGGACCATCAGCTGCAACACAATAGCAACAGAATCTCCCCACATGGCACCTGGGGAGATTACATCAGCCAGCAAGGCTAGCTAAGACCCCCACCCCCTGGGAGTCTGACAACCAATCAGGATACCCTTCCTGTGCCCCAGGAAGTTCAAAGCTCAGACAAGGCATAAAACCCAGAGACTCACAGCATCTCTGCCCGTTTCTGTTCAGGAATTCAAACCATGTGATCCTGTCCACCTTTAAACCATCTTTCAAAGCAGTCTCCATGTTTCCAGTGTCTTTTCCCTCATTTGGAGCTGAACCCAGAAGGATATTTCTTCCAACACCACAACTCCCAAAAACATTTAAATCTCAACTTTAAATCTGCAACTACTCCCATCGTGATGAAACTCAATTAAAAAAAATATATCATAAGCAAAAGGATTCAGACACTGACTGTCTTTTCTCAGACAGCTTTACATTAGTATATTTCTAGAAGGGAAAATTTGATTGTTTTCATTAAGAACCATGTATAAAGTATGCTAAATACTTAAGTATGCTTAATAAGGTTACAGTTCCTTGTGAAAAACAAAACAGTTGACAAAATGGGAAGAATTGTGTGAAGAATGAATAATCAAATTAAAGAACCCAAATGCATAATAAGTTATTTTGTAAACGTTTCCAAGATTATGCATTAACTGGATTAAATAAAACTGGGTTATTTTCTGAATTGTTGATTAATATGGTCACAAAGAAAACCAAATTTTTGGTTTAAATTTAGATGGATGTTCATTTCGTCTTTATATAAATGAAAAGAAAAAGGCATCTTTTTCCTCAAACTCACATATTATTAATACAGCATTTATAGCATTTTAAAAGGAACTGCATTGTCTCCAAGACAGAAAAATTGCGGCCCACTGCTCCTGTGATGATTCTTTCAGGGTAACACTCACTTTTTAACAAAAGCAAACTTACAGTCCAAAGAAGATTCTGGTATTTAATCATAAAGCGCATGACATTTGCTGTCCCAGCCGCCATAACAAACTCGCTTTGTTCTGTGGGCTTGGCACCCAAACCATGAAACATGAAGAGGTTTGGAGCCATAACCATGGCAACATTCTTTAGGTTCATCTTGTTTTTATCTCGATGATCGATCACTCTTTGAAGAAATTCAAGCAGCACCTGAAAACAAGAGCACCATTTCAGAAGTAGCTGTATGAGCAATCTTTGCATTCAAACAGCCTGTTTAAAAAAGATGGCTAACTGCATCTATCGAGCGCTTTATGTGCACCTCTTTGGTGATGCAACTATGTGATGCCCAACATCAAAGTCAATTGTTTACCTATTTTAGTAATATGGCAAAGAGAGGGGCTAAAGTAGCTTTTATTCTAGGGAGTATATGGGTTAACCAATCACAGCAATTGTCACGCTATCAGATTGTCCAATTTTTATTTATGTTGGTCTTGCAATGCCTATGTGCTTGCCAATTATTATGTTGCCCTCGAGAAGCCCTTGGGTGAATTACACAAGAAAAAATAACAATGGCAACTAGAATGCAAGGCCATTTTAATATAACTTCCGCCACCGCATCCCACAACTCAATGCAGGAAATACACGCTGGAACTATCCTTTTAAGATGGGGTTGTCTATCCTCTACTACAAGAGAATGGAAAGAAAAAAAATCACCACCTTTTAAGATAATCAGTTCTATCGTGTCCTTCCTGATTCTTTCTTTTATAGGCAAAAGGTATCAGGTTACTTTCTTTTTTGTTCATTGAACCTCCGTATTCCAAACTGAACATCTTAATTTTATGTCTCCAAAATCATTCTGATCTCAACTGAGCAACCTGAAGCAGACCTGGCTGATCAGAACATGTGATCGTTTTTAATTCAACGAGCAAACTTTTATTCTGGAATTATCAATTACCAATCCTGACACTTAAAAATAAGATCAAGTGCCTAACCTTGAGTGTATCTCTGTTTCCCTCTGGGAGAAGAAGAACCAAAAGATTCAGTGCTTGCAGCTGATGTTTCTTGGTTGGAAGCTCTGCCAAGGAAATGTGCAAGTATATCAATTTTGGAATGATTTTGCATTTTCCTCAATGACATTACTGGACATGAAATTATATAATAAACCTCACTGAAACGCTGTGAAAGATTCAAATTAGGACAATGGGTTAACAAAGGCTCCAGATTCATGTTTTTCATGACTCAGCTACCAAGCTATTTATTAGGTCTCAAATAATGGTAACTTCTTTAAGCTCTTTTGTTTCATGGGGCAATGCTTCCTGATATAAAAATATGTGTTAAAAGAGAACAACTTCCCAGATGTATCTACCATTTATGCATATGAATTGGAGGGAGTTTATGATACTCAGTGAAATTCAGTGGTCTTTCCTGTGCAAATTATTACCAAATAAATTGTGATGCTGATCCAGGAATACCAAACTCTGCACGATTGCTAAAGCTATCAGTAGGAGCCAACAGCAATGTTATTATCAGTAATGTTCAGGATGCTTAAAATTTTCCCTGCATATATTTTTGCTTAATATTTTTATGTACTGTATAATCCGAAAGGTAGCTTTCAGGACAGAAATCAAGCAAATTTGAAAAATGCCTGTGTGAAATACACACAGTAAATGCCCTTGCCAATTACAGAAAATATCTACATATACAAACAATGAGGATAACCACAAAATTCTGAAAACCAGTCATGCAGACAGTCAGATATAAATCAACCTTAAAACGTTCTTACTCCTTGCCCTTTCCCACAGTACAGATATGCATATTCTAAGTCTGACAGAATGGTGCAAATCTTTTAGGTGAATGTAAACAAGTAACTATATCTTAATACCAATTACTCAGTGTCTCGCTTTAATTCACTGGAAGAGCTTATATAACAAATGCTGATAAGGCAATAAAAAAGGTTAGCTGAAACTAACGTGTAACTCTAGAAATAAAAAGATCTGACACACCACTGCTTCCTCATTTGCTAATCATTCTCAACGTACTATCAAAATAACCCATGATTTTTCCACAAAGTATAGATTTCAAACAGATTCAGCAATTAGATATTGTATATAATTTTGTGGATCTGGAATTTGCAGAAAGCATCTTTAGCAAATCTCGTCTTACTCTGAGCTAGCCAACTGCTGATAGCAGAGAGCCTCAGCCAATCAGCGTTCTCTTTCAAACTAGCCAAGATTATGCTGTCTCTAGAGCTTTCAGTTTTCTGTGAATAATAATTAACTTTTGTTCTCAAAAAACAAGAAAAAGGAAATCTATTTTTAATAGAAAAGAATATACAGTATGTAGCTCAGGATTGAACTGTGGGATCCTTGGTGTAACAACCCAAACTCCCACGAGTGAAGCTGAGTAAGAATATTATTTAGATGAGCACAGACATGAAAATGACGTAACTAGAAGAAGGAAACAGACTACCTATACAACATCTTCCAACAAAATGGATACTCATGGAACTTCATGAAAAAGGGCTACCATACATCAAAAACACCTGAGAAATAACCAACAATTACAACTATACAGCCTCACTGTAGCATAACTAACTAAAGTTCTTCAAAACATCTTAAGAAAACCAAAAGACAGAGTAGTCCCAAAAATTAAAAACAGGCATCATCTTCATTCTACAACATACAGCTTTAAGACTGTATCAACCACTTGGTAGGACAGACAGCCAGAAGACTAGCAGAGCGTATACAAGAACACCGAGTAGTAATCAGAAGACACCATGAAAAGTCCTTATCTTTACAACATGACAGACTAAACAATAGCATCTTAGACTAAGCTAAATCCAAAAATGCTAAATTCCTAGAAGCTTGGCATTCAGGCAAATCAGCCATCAACAGACACGTAGAAATAAGCTATATTTACACAGCATTGAAAAGAGGCAATAAAAGTGCTAAGAACAAAACAAAAACACCAGAACATCTCTTCAGCAATCAACATCCAGATATGCATGGATTAACACTGAACCATCAAGCAATAAACAATAATCTATTCAAGGAACCAAGGAGAAAACATCACTCCCACCTTGACAGTTACTGCTTATAAACATAGACCAAACTCCCTTCTAGCATTGAAGACGTTACCTAGTCAGGTAATGAAACATCTGCAAGCAAATAATCATGTTCAAAGAGTACTAAAAATTCCACAAATCTGTTTTTCCCAACCAACACATTCCATGTATATATCTATATTATTTTGTGTGCATTTGTCTAATGGTTTGTATAGAGATGATTGCAAAGAATGAATAAATGTATTAATATACTTGGAAGCCTAAAATCCTTCTGTTTATCATAGTGCTTGATAAACTTTGTAAATGGCATTCTTGCAAACATTATGAAGTGGGTTATCCCAAAAAGTCCCAAGAGAGTTGCATGGCAGTAAATAGTATGAGAATACCATTTATCCAAAACTGCACTGAAGGGCTTTGTCCCTAATTAGGCTGAGGAAAGCACTAAATAGAAGGAGGGGCAGAATTCTCTCCAATGAGAAAAAATACCCACAAATACAAGATGAACTCATTGGAATGTGGATTGCAGTTTACTTTGAACCTCTTTCTCCGAAGGGAGAAAAAAATGCAAGCAGATTTCCCATGCTAGTGAGTTAATTGAACTATCTGGAAAATTGTATCACATCAGTTGTGGACTGTGAACAAGGGTCAGCAATTGACAAGGGTACGTGCAGCCAAGAGAAGAGGTGAAAAGAGCCTGACCTTAACTTTTTCTTAAAAGAATGATAACATGATTGCATTTTCAAAAGGAACCTAAAATGTCCTCCTACAGGAAGTGTAAGGAAATCTTAGGACTCCCTAGCTACTGATAACTACAACAACCCTCAGCAGCCTCAGCCAACATACATTTTGGTAAGAGGTGCTGGGATCTGTAGGCAGAGGTGGGTTTCAGCAGGTTCTAACCAGTTCTGGAGAACCAGTAGTGGAAATTTTCAGTAGTTCGGAGAACTGGTAGTAAAAATTCTGATTGGCCCTGCTCCCATCTATTCTCCGCCTCCCAAATCCCAGCTGATCGGGAGGAAATGGGAATTTTGCAGTAATCTTCCCCTGCCACACACACCAAGCCATGCCACGCCCACCAAGCCACACCAACAGAACCAGTAGTAAAAGAAGTTTGAAACCCACCATTGTCTGTAGTTCTGTATTGTTTCCAAGTCTGGTCCTAGAATTTATAATGTAGCACATTTTGTATTGCAATTAATTATAAGACACTTTGCAAATGCCTCTGACTATTCTGAAAATAATAACTCCTCTATACTAACCATTAAGGTGTATTAATGAATAGAGGTAATTCTGCGCATCTGTTTCCACATGTAAGGAGTTTTTGTTTTGTTTTGCTGCTATTTCATGGGACACTTAATATGTTTTGATTGAAGGACACTCCCTAATCCAGCAGAGGCTCCTTAGAATGAGGAGAAAGATAATTTATGATGATTTCTCCTTCTGGAAGCCCCTAACTTTGCCTGATAATCTGCTCCACAGGCCTGGGGGCAATCTGGGATGTGGTATGGGGCTTTTGGAGGAAAAGGAACAAATAATCAGAAATCTCTTACTACATAATTCTGCTGGCTTTGAAGCCTGTTCCTTCAGTGGACATTTAGAAACTAGAAATCTGAGACCTATATGTCAATAAAGATTAAGTGTATGCAGTAGTTTTTGGTAGTTCCCTAATCTATGTATCTCATAGGCTGATCTGAACTGTGTTTATCTTGTATGCTCAGCATGTGACTCTGCGTAATCTCCCAACAGTAAACCAAAAAAAACACAAAACCCTACTTACTTTGCACATCCTGGAAAGCCTTAAGATACTCCACAGTGAACAAGGGTTGTGGCAATTCTCGGATGAAGAATTTTAGGAGGCTGGCTGCATCATGCTGCTTAACACTGTCCCAGTTGAAAGTCCCTTCGTAAAACTTTGATTCTAGCTCTTGGCAAAGGTTCTAAGTGACACAGGAGAAAGAAGCGCAGGTGGTGAGGGTAGCATTTCATATTTAAAAATATTGTAGTTTACAACCTGCATGATAAAAGTAGCGCGTGAAATCTTACAAACTGTGTCACTTTTCCCCCCTCTCATACATCAGGCTTACAGCTATATTTCCCAGGATTTTTCAAACATTGCCCTAAAAATATGTATTTTGTGCTTTTTCTGTGTGTAATGCCATATACAGCAAAATTATTTTAATTAACAACAACAACAAAACACACACACGCAATGTTTTTAAAAATTTAAAATCAATTATGTGGAAATGCCTTTAATTCCTTCCTTAAAATTTCAAATAATTAAAAAGACTGTGGATGGGTTTTGGTACTACTCTAGAACAGGCGTGATCAACAGGTCATATTCTCTTGGACATATCTTCTGGAAGAGGACAACTTGCCATAGCCAACTTGTCGCTGAACAACTAGCCGCAGGACAATTTAACAATTCAATTTCATCATTCAAAATAAATAAATAAATAAATAAATATTTTAATTTTTGTCATTCACATTTCATTCAATCCCTTCTTTTGCATCTTTTCTTTAATGATTCCATTCCACCATTTCTTTGATATTAGTGAAACTCTTATCCCACAGCAAATTGTCCCACGGCAAGTTGGCTGTGGTGAGTTGGCCATGGTGAGTTGGCCGTAGCGAGTTGGCCATGGCAAATTGTCATAGACCCTTCTGGAAGGCTGGCCAGCAAGCAAGTTATGGGTGGGGCCAGAAAAACAGCATCTACACAAGGGAAGTTTAAATCTACAAGATAGTAGGTACAGCATCAGTATCAAAAGTCTGCTGCACATACAACAGGGACAAGGCTTTGAGGTGCCTGATTACAGATTTTGACACCCTTTGGAGATACTGCTGGTCCGTCTCTTTTTTCCTAGCATTCTTTGTTTCTCTAAGACATCCAATTCTCTTTTTCAGCCCAAGCTCATTTTCTGTTTGTGACACTTTGTTCCAAGCAGCAGCTGTATCTTTTAGCAGCTGTCTTGCAGAAGGCTTTTGATCTTAGTCCAAAGGCCACATGTGCAGCTTTCCATCCTGTAGGGCATTTGCACAGATGCCTGCCCGAAGCCCTAACTATCAAAACAGATAGTCCATTGGGACAAGATGGAACAATTCTCCAACTTGATATAAAACACCTTTCTATGTTATGAAGACTAGTACCTCAATTATATTATCTGTCTTCTTTATCCCAGATCAAATCCTCCTCTGACAATATTTTACAAGGGATTTGGATGTAATTCGGGTAGCCTAAGAGAAGCAACTTCTGCCTGATGTCTCCTTTTTTAATATGTTGTCTCAAAGCCACTTGCTGATCCTCCCCCAAACCACTTCATAAAATGCACATTTCATATCTTGCTTCAGTTCAGCCATTTGCGAGGTCAACAAGAATCCATATTTCACCTCCTTAAGATTGTGCATGTATTTCTAAATTGCATAACCTACTTGTCCAATCTGCAGCTTTTGCTTTACAATTCACATTTTATGAATATTCGAAAGCTACAGAAATAAAATCGGTTTCAAAATATGACAGAGGATGATGAGTTATTAGAAAAGCAGTAATATAAAACAACTGCACAAACCTCCTGTACCCAGGGAGAAAGCAACCATACAGAGGACAACATCTGAGTTAAAAGACAGGGAACCGATTTCTTCAGCGCCACTCCTTAATTTAATTCAGAAACATCTATAAAGTAATTTTGTGTGTGTGTGTGTGTGTGTGTGTGTGTGTGTGAATGTGGGTGTATACTCTTGATTTGCATATAAAACCTATAGTTTTGAACAAGTCAGTTCTGAAAGTCATAAATACTGACAAGCAAATAATCTGCTCTATAGCTTCTACCCACTTCTGCTATGTCATTTAGAATGCATAGACAGAAGTTACGATTTTATTTAAACATCTGAGTTTGAGGCTTGCTACTGAGCACACATTATCAAATATAAACAAAGAACCAAACATTGGCAGAGAACATAGCACCATTTTTTCCTAAACTGAAGGGCCATTTTACCTTTACTCTAGCAGCAACTCCTGGTATTCGAAGCAATCCTTCTGTTTCCAGCTTTCCCCCTTCTATCTGAGAAATGAGCTGAACATAAAAATGGAAAACAGAAAGCAGACATATCATGAAACAGTAAAAAGATTGGTGCTATCATAACAATTTCAGCATATATGCCTCCCTTGTTTCATGTATGTATGTATGTATGTATGTGTGTGTGTTTTGCAGTACCACAACTACAGGATATCTTTAGGCTAAAAAGATACAACTATTATTGTAACACATGTGCATTAAGTGACGTTTATCCAGAATCAATTTGGAGAACAGCTAATACCTCACCCACCTCACATCACGGAATATGGACTTTATTTATTGATTTCTGAAATTCATCTCCTGCTTTCTGCTTTGGCCTCCTTCCCATTCCTGACTCAGGTAAAATAATTTATTGGGATGGAGGAGAGATCTGTTTGCATAGATATTAATCAATGAAAAATCTTTTACATGTAGAAGAGAATTTACAGTTCATATATACCCAATAAAATGCATTTAGCCAAGTGCACAACAGGTTTGCTCCATAAGGCTTCTTGCTAATGATGGCTTGAGCGCAGAATTTTTATCTTTAGCTATTAGCCCAGGGTAGATGTTATCATGTAAAAATAAAATATTTACACAGAGACAGCTAGTGTTGCCTAGCTTATATTAGTTCTGGATATTGCATCTAACTTGATGCCAGCTTACAAAGTTCTTCTTTATTTCATTTATACCTGGCAGAGTCAATCAGCTACTGCTAAATGCATGATGAAACAGGAATGTTTTCATTGCCTTGAGGAATGTATTATTGCCATACGCACCTCCAGGGAAAGCATATGGCAAAACATGGAGATCAAGATAGAAGATCCCAATTTGCCCAAGATCCCTCAAGTTCCAGGGAAATAGGACTGTCAATGGGCCCCTTGAGATACCCAAAAGAACTAAGGTAAGACAGTGTATGATATAAGCTGGTATTAAACCATGTATGGCTTTGTAATAGCAGCCAAGTTTGAATTGGGCCTGGAAGTTGACTGATAATAAGTAGTTCGGACAAGTGGTATGAAAAGTGGGGGATTAAATAGCAAAAGGAAATTATGGGGAAAGGGACCTTTGCCCAGCTTAGGCAAAGTTGTGGCCCTACTTGAGCCGTGGTGTCCTGGTGATGATAACACAACTATGTGATTAGATTACTGCAGTGTACTCTTATAGGACAATTGTTGGGGAAAATTTCAGAAGTTGCAATTGGTCCAGAATGCAGTAAAAGGCGAAAGATTTATACGATCTGAAGAGAAACCAGAGTATGCAGTGATTAGATTGCTAAGTCTCACCAACTCACCACTGCAGAGTCACACTGATTTTCACCATTCTTTCATGCTACGAAGGTTAAGCAATATGCATGTATGTCTTGGTTTATTCTGCAAAGTTCTGGGGAAATCGTTCTCACACAGTTATTTGTATTACTAATTGATGATTGTGTGAAAAGAAGGTAAGAACGACTGGTTTAACCTGCCCACTGATCTATGGAGAGCAGAAAGAATTTTATCAAGCCAACAGAAATAAAAAGGGAAGATGCCATACTTGGTAAAAAAAAATATTTTGCTAGGTAATAAAATATTAATCTTTTTTTTTTTTTAAAAAATCACTATTACATACAGTATCTTTCAGGACTCAATCCCAAAGCTCAAGGAAGTAGAATGAAAGGACACCAGTCAGCCTACTCACTTTTTGAAAGATAAGTGGTGTCCGGATACCTGGAATTCTCTTTTGATCATGTTCTAGCAAAACCAAGAGTGGAACACCAAAAAGACCAGATTCTGTAATAAAGGGGGCGGGAGGGGGGTTCATGAAGTGGTGACATGAAAGCATTTATTAAAAAAAGTATTTTCTTTTAATCTTCATGTTCAGACAGAAAAGTTATTTTCAGTACAAGTCCCATTACAAAACTGTCATTTTTCAGGAATAAAGCCCACTAAACATGCAGTTAAAGAGAAGACAAAATGATTTTCTGAAAATATGCAGGAAAAATACTTCACACATAAACACAGGCAAAAGGCTAAGAAGGAAGAGAAAAAAATCCTAAATTAGAATTAGACATGGGCTATTATCTGAAATACATAAACAACATTGCATTTTGTGCAGATTGATATGAGAATATGTGAAGTTATTTATATGCATTGAATTATCATTGATACTATTAACAAGGATTACATCCAATTCTGTCCATCTGCTGATTTTTCTGAAGTTTTTTTCATGCATCTACCAACCTTGGGTAGGCCAGAATAAGTAAAAGACAGGAATAAGTGAGAAGGTAAGTTTCTTAGGTAGGAATCAGTAATACAAATCTCCAAAGCTAAACACTGATCATATAAACAAAAAAAATCCTATATTTACTGATTATGAAATACACTATAACAAGTGTGAAATATTGTAAAAACATTCTAAAATGTGTTACAAGAGTTATTTTCTGCAGGTGGGTGAAAATCGCATGTACACAGAGAAGTTAGTTATCTCTCGTTGTGGCTTTTAGTAATTTTGTTCCTACCCTGGCATCTCTACTGAATACTTCCTGCATATTTTGGCACAGGAAACTACTTGACTAACTGGTAGCATGTTTCAATTCATGGTAGCTAACAAAAACATGTTCCTGGTTTTAATCTATTTAATCTGTCATTCTAAAATTAATTTTGTATTTCTTTTTAACAAAACATTGCATTTAAAAAATTATTGAACACTGCCTTGACATTCAAATTGAGATAGAATATTCACAGACAAAAAAGCGCAAATACAGAAGTGTACACACCAATACACACACACACAAACACACACACACACTTCATTCAGGCAGACTGAATCAAGTTGATCTGATAATGGATAAAGTTTGTTTTTATCCCTATGTCTCTCCAGGTGTATATCAACATATGAGACTAAATAAAAGATAAAATCAAAGAAAAGTCTAAGAAGGCAAATTTAGAAAATAGTGAAACTCATTATAGATGTTATGAAAAAAAACTGCTTTGAGTTATATAATCTCTCCTTCAAAAGGCTTTATCTTTTGATTTTCCCTTTTAAATTAATTTCAGAGTTCTTTCAAGCTGCAATCTTATAGCCTCAGGTCACTGGTAAAATAGGATTCCCTCCCTCTTTGTCGTCACATAAAGTTTGGGTATGTTGGGCATCAGAGGAAAGGAGAGGTGAAGTCTTATGCCCTGAATTCTGAAACTGGTATCCAAACCTCTCTCAAACCATCCGTTTTATTCCTGGCATACTGAAAATTGAAATTAAATCTGGAGAACTTAAATGACGACTTCCACATTGAGTAAGCATTTCTAGATACATGCAGCCTACATGCATACAACCTCTTTTATAGATTGGTATCTTGTAATAGGGGGGCACGATGGCTCAGTGTTTAAAGATGCTGAGCTTATCAGAAGCAAAGTTGATAGCCCGGGTTCAAGACATGAGTGCTGTGTGACAGGGGTGAGCTCCCCGTTACTTGCCCCAGCTCCTACCAACCTAGCAGTTCAAAAGCATGCAGATGTGAATAGTTAAATAGGTACCATGGTGGCGAGCCTCCCCAAGGTTGACTCAGCTTTCCATCCTTCAGAGGTTGGTAAAATGAGGACCCAGATTATTGGGAGCAATATGCTGACTCTGTAAACGCTTAGAGATGGATGTGAAGCACTGTGAAGTGGAATGTATGTGCTATTGCTACCACTTTGGTGGGAAGGTAACAGCCTCGGTATATAGTCATGCTAGCCACATGACCATGGAAGTGTCTTTGGACAATGCTGGTTCCCTCGGCTAAGAAATGGAGGTAAGTACTGCCTCCCAGAATCAGACACGACTGGACAGGGAAAACCTTTACCTTTTATCTTTTAATAGTGATGGGTCTGCATATCCCAATGAGGCTATGAGCGCTGTTGCTGAGTGGGTTTCATTGTTTATAATTTAAAATGTATAATATAAGACCACCCAACAGTGACTTTGGATGGCAATATAAACAGAAGCTTGGTACAATAAATTAGAAAAAGAAAACATGATTATAACAGGGGGGAATAGACATACAGATAGTCCTCGACTTACAACTACAATTAAACCCAGAATTTTGGTTGTAGGTTAGACTTAGACTTAGAATAACTTTATTGTCACTTTGAATGTACACTAATTGGCATACATGAAAATGAAATTTTGTTGCATATAGCTCTCAAAAGGTTGTTGTAATCATTTAGTAGGTCATTTGCTGATTCAGATAGAATACAGAGATGCTGTTTCAGAGATGCCACAACTCAGAAGGAGTACTTCCAAGACTCCATCAGATGGCATTGCTTGACAGATGAAATCACCAATGCATGGACCCAAACACATGCCACTCCTGCAGAACCATAACCAATCTAGAAGTGTGCATGGGTCCAACAAAAGGAGACTAGGCCAGAATGCATTCATGCAGTATTTAAGTTGTTCTGTATCATCAATGCAATTTTTGTTCTAAAACTTCCAAATGCTAAGCCTTTCAAATGGTTATTTCATCCCTGCCTGATGAACTCAGCCATAAGGGATTGCTCTCTGCAATCAAGTAGTCCTTCCTGAGAAACTTTCAAAGCTTCTGAAGAATAGAAACTGTTTGAAGAAAGCATGAAAATATATATATATATATATATATATATATTTTAAAATGGGGAGGGGGGGGAATGGGAAAGTAAGAGAGAGCATAAAGAGCCAGCTTACAGAACAGATTAATTACAGAGGGATCATCTAAATGGGTTTCAGGCAGAAAACATGACCTTATGCCAAAAATAAATATAAAGTATTATCTTCTCTATCTTGAGGATGTTTTATTATTTTAATGCACAGCTTCAGTTTCATACTGCAGCTTACCTACTGTCTGATCCAGCTATGGTTAAGTACATTTAAGCATATTTTACACTGCAGTGGAAATCAGTGGAATATAAATGTGCTTATCTGAGCCAAGGTTTTCCACCGACTAGCACCTTAGCCTTGCATATCGTAGATTGGGGGGGGGGAGGCAATATCTCTCTTGAATGGAGCTCAACTCACTAGGTAAGTTTGCTTTGCTTTCCTGGCAGTGAGGAAATTATTTGCCATTGCAGAATGACCTTCTACTCTGTTCTTATTTCTAAGTGTATATGGAATCCAAATTAACCATATTTCATTATTCCCCTCCATTGACAATGTTTACAAATTAAAATACCCAAATTTGTATCCGAACATGCATTTTGCAAAACCAACCAACCAACCAAAAGCCAAATTCAACAAACTCACCTTTCACTTTAATTTTTGCTGCCTTCTGTGGCTTCAGTTCAATTCCAAGTATGTCAAAAAGAGCACTCAGTTCAATCAGGGCCAAAGCATGGATTTTCTTCATATCCTGAGGTGCAAGATCTCCAATTTTTGTTGTACCCGTTTTGTCCTTCGGAAATCTGAAGTTCTATTTAAATGTATGTAATGCAGTTGTGTGAAATCTTGGTGTTAACAATTTTATTTTTTTAAAAAAAAAAAAACCAAGAAACACTAGAACTAAATCTACATTTCTGGAAGCACAACAAGCATGGCTTTAGGCAAAAGTATTTATTCTTTGGGGGCACTGCCTTGAATAGGTGAGGGCCTTGAAAGTGCTAGAGAATTTCTCTATCTGGCAGCCCCTTTGAAGTTAGGCAATCTGAACAGAAGTCATTCTTGTGTTTCCTTAAATGAAAATACAGTCTTGGTGCAAAGTGGAGCCCTTTAGAAATGCTATGGGAATGTACCGTGGTCAGAGAAAGGAAAACATGGGAATCCTACTTTAAAAACACTGCTGTCTTGAAGAGAGCTACAAGTTTTGGGGAAGAATACTTGTTTTGTTATTGTAGTGCATGTATTTCATAAATTTCTGATTAGAAACTTCCCTTTCCTTTGTTCTGACCATTTATGTAATTTAATTAGAGTTAATTGTGCAAGCTGGAACAATTAAACCAACTAACAACTTTTAAGCAGATTTGTGGTTGATTTAGCATCCTACAGGTTGTTTAGCAACTCTAAATGTTTTATAATCCTAAAACCACCGTCCTCCAATGACAGGCTGAGGAAGGAAGAAGCATGTAATCCCCCCCCTCCCGTCTTGAGTTGGATACATGTACTGTAAGTAGAAAGGACAGTACAGTGGGAACAGATTTCCTGTCTGGTCCTGGACTCACACCTTCTCTGTCCAAAAGCCCTGGGAAAATTGAAATCAGTAGGATACAGCTGGCAGGAAGAACAAAAATGCAAGCATCAGCAATAGTTTATTTCTTTTCAGTACTTTTTGTACAATTGTGCGTTTTTTTTCTTTATCTATTGCTTATTGTTAATGGAGAAAATCTATCTATGTGGTCACTAAGATTCAACAATGACCTCATGGGACATAATCGTCCTTTCTATTGTCTGCTGATAAAAAATTGCTACCTCTTGAATATAGATCTAAGTTTCCTTTTCTTGGTTTGGTTACCTTCCTTCCCAAGTATTCACTTTTCTGCATTGATTAAAATAACAATCTTTAATTCACTGTTAACGCATGCACTCAAAAATATTTGGGCCTGATAACTTTGGTTAAAAGAGGAAACTGGAGCCATTCATTTAAAAGGTTTAAAAGGAAGAGGAATCTCCTGTTCTGACCCATCCACATTCTAAATAAACATCTCCACATAGAAGACACACACAAAAAAGAACATATATTTTGATTTAAGGGTTGATCTTAAACAGCACTTATGATTCTGAAACTGTTCCTTAACTTCAAATTACCAGTGACAATAATGGAGAATACAGCTCTATCACAAATGACTTTATAAGGAAAATAAGCTAAAAATTATTTAGCATGACAACTGGTTTTCAATTAATGGCCCACTACCAGCAATGCGAATAGTACCTGTGCTATAATATTTTACCACCACATTTGTTGCATATGGCACTTTGTCTCTCACCAAATAAGTTAACTGTGGGACCTATCACTGACGATATATAGTTCAAGCTACATTTCCACCATTAGTGTCCAGATGTCGGCAAAAATATCCTAGATATAATCCCATGAATCTTGTTCATGTTGTCTTCCCTCATTCAAAGTTTTGTATTAATAAGTAATGGGTGGAGCTGATGTTAATTTATTCACAAAATGCCTCATCCCATGAATAATGTATGAATGGGCTACAGCAGGGGTCCCCAAGTTCCAATCAGTGGACCAGCACAGGGCCACGGCATGGCAGAAACTGGGCCATGCAAACAAGTGATACCCCATCTGCGGAATGCAGGCAGCACGCAAAACTGCGCCCCCTCCGGTCTGCAGAAAAACCTCTCTCCACAGAACCTGTTCCTGCTGGGGGCTGCTGGGCTACAAGAAAGGTACACCATTTTACCTCTTTTAAATCCAACTTGTCCAATGTATTATTTTTTTGTGGGTGGGGGGGAAGAGATAGATAAAAATGGGTGGAAAAATTACAAAATTAAGGACATTAAACTAAATACATATACACATATAAACACTTACAGGAAGCAGAGTGTCATCTTCTTTGTCTTTTAATACGTCACTTACAGAGTTATTTTTGAGATTAACTGCTTGTTCAGAAAATGATATTTCCAAATTAATGTCTGTTTCAGCTGGTTGCAAATCTTCTCTTGGACAACTATCAATATGTTGACCATATGCTAAATGCGGGAGAGAGGAGAAATTTTATCTACAGGATTCTTTTGTTAAATACATGAAGATAATGGATTTACCAATATTAATCCAATGGAGGTAGGGAACGTATTGTTTAGCTAATTAAATAATGGATTAAATGGAATGATATTGAATGACTGCTTACATTATAGAAAATTCCATCTCATGAAAGGAGAAGATTCAAATACGCAAGCAACAGAAGAGGAAAATTAGCAGAATTTGTTTCCCTGCCCTCTACCTTTTTTTTTTTTGGAGTTATCACACTCCTTTCAGTGAAACAAAAAGATGCACTGGATTTGTCAGTCAACCAAATAATAATGAGTCAACCTGTTACAGGTTTACACAGGACTATCATATATCATAACTCCCCATGTTTCAAGCCTAACTTTCATGTTTGTTTTAGAGGCTATCCATCATAATGCCTGGCTTTCCTTCAGCCCTCAAATGAACTCAATTTCAGGTTGCTCCATTCTATGAAAAGCTAGCAATGTAAATTGTAACCTGTGCTTGAATTTTCCCTGTTTTTCTAACTATTTTTAAATAGAGAAATGTTATCAAATTGAAAGTGCTATCGTTCACCTGTGCTCCGATTCATTTTTATAAGTTTTGAAATACGTATATCTATATTTAAAAAACACAAGTAATCATACAAGTAATCGCTCCCACAGAGAGGGCCTCTTCAGGGTGCCGTCGGCCAGACAATGTCGGCTAGCGACCCCCAGGGGGAGAGCCTTCTCTGTGGTGGCGCCTACCCTCTGGAACGACCTCCCCCCAGAGATACGAGTAATCCCAGACCTCTGGACTTTTCGTTGGGCCCTTAAAACCCATCTTTTTCGGTTAGCTGGGCTGGCCTGACGCCATGTTGGTTTTAAAGCCTTTGTTATTGGTTTTTAACTTAAAATTGGGCCAAATTTATTTATATAATTTTAACTTGCTTTTAACTTTTGTACATTGTGCTTTTAGTTGGCTGTTCACCGCCCTGAGTCCGAAAGGAGAAGGGCGGTATAGAAATTTAATAAATAATAATAATAATACCCACACAATTCTGCTTGAATGAGCCACATACCCAAATTAAGCATTAAATATACAGCAAGCTTTTAAGGAATTGTAGCCCTCCTATATCCAAAAATGTACCATCCAGTCACTGAGATTGTTCTAAGTAACTTTTTTCCCCAGAGAACTAATTCACTATCAAAGGACAGACATATTTTAGAGAACATTGTGAGGGGTGTGTGTGGGTTTTCTTTGCAATTCAAACAAATAAACAAACAAAAATACCCTACTTTCTTCTTTTAAACTGGTCCATGAACACCTAGCTTTCTATCTGGCTGACCTACTTAGAATGGTAAGACAAAGAGAAGATGTCCTTGACCACCTGGCTGCCTGCTTATCTGCTTGCTACCTGTGGAAAACAAGCTTTTATGCATGAACAGGCTTTGAGTGTGCACTTTCAGCAGAGGCTGTCTGCACAAAATTGCATCAGCCTTCTAGGCTCCAGTCTTCACTTGGGAGAGCTTTACAATTAAAGCCTCTGGAAAACATGATTCAGAAGGTTTGACCTTGCAGCTCTAAATGCCCTTGAATGATACTAATTATCTGGACGCGTTTCAACTGGGCTTTTGCCAAAATGTAGTGCTGAAATTGCTTTGGTTGTCTGGGATGATGTCCTAAACTCAAAACTGAATTGGAGAAATTGGACAGATTCTTCTGGATCTTTGGGTGTATTTTTCTGGACCATCTAAGTAGAACTGAATCTAGGAGGCATTGATTAACTGTGGTTCCAGTCCTTCCCGTCAGGCCACAGACAGAAAAATGGGGTTGCAGAACTACTGCTTGACGCCTTCTGCTATCACATAGACCCTTTCCATGCTATTCTACAAAGTCACCCGGAGTCTTGAATTTTTTAAAAAAAGTATATTGTTCTTATTTTCAAAATTTTGTTAGACATCTTGAATATTTGCCAGAGTAGAAAAATGGAGTATAAATCACTGATGGTTAACACCACTATGTCCTCCATAGCCTAACAAAGATAGTATCATATTTAACGAGCAAAACAATAACACACTTCAAATGCTATTCCAGTAATATGTACAATTCTTTATTATGAACCTGGGAGTGATTGTCAAGAACAGCTGTTCCTTTAAAACAACCCCCCCTCCCCCAAAAATTGCATAATGGCCCATAAGGAGAAGAGAAGAACCAAAACCCAAGCCAGCCTCCCCACCCCACCCCACCCCCACCCCCCTGAAGGTATACCTAACCGTGTCATCTGGATGAAATTCAGCAGTTCAAAATACAGCCTTGACTTACAACGACAACTGGGACAAGAATTTCCATTGCTAAGCAAGGCAGTTGTTTCATGAGTTGTGTCCAATGTTATATCTTTTTTGCCATGGTTCTTAAGTGAATCGTTGCTATTGTTAAATGAATCATGCAGTTACATAGCAAATCTGGCTTCTCTCTTTGACTTTAAGGGCTGGAAGCCTGCTAGGAAAGTTGCAAATGGCAATCACATGATTCGGAGACACTGCAACTGTTGTGAATACATGCTGGTTGCCAAGCACCTGAATTTTGATCCCATGACTGCTGGGATGTTGCAGTTGACATAAATTTGAAGACCAGCCATAAGTCACTTTCTTCAGTCCTGTTGTTAACTTTGATCTCTAAACAAATGATTGTAAATTGAGGATTACCTGTACAATTGTGAAACCTACTGATTTAGTGCGGAGCCCAAACCTCCATATTTCTTATTGATTATCACTGGAAATCAGCAGCTACAACTTTTATTTTGTTTGACATTCTCTAAACCAATGAGGGGATGTAGCCTGCTACCTGTTGGCCTACAGATATACTAGTTTTGTTCCAACCTTTAAACTTTGAGTCTGGAAACAGATTTTTTAAAAAGGTATTTGGGAAACTGGATGAAATTCACACTTTGGGGAGTTTAGTTATAACAAGTTTCAGATTAATGGGGTTAAGAAGTGGAAGATATACAAAGAGCTACATTTATATATTGAGGATTTCTTTTTTAAAAAAATCTTTTTTCTGTGGGCAATAGTTCTGAAAATAACACACAGCTGAAGGTGACTTTCTAAGAAACTTACAAACTTCAGAAGAAAAACAGCAGTGGATCTAATGCAGAGGGTTACAGATGAAAGGGGAAAAATATTTTTTCTTATCTCTTACCTATCTACATACAAAGCACATACAAGCTCCCCTTACTTTATTCTACTGTTACATTCCCCCATAAGATCATATAAAGTGAATTTGCATAAAATGAGATCGAACTAGTGGGGGAAAAAGTGAGGGTTGCATGGTTTGATATCAAATATTATAACCTTGACAAGTAACCCCATAAATGTTTAGAGCAGGGCTGTCAAACTCACGTCATCATGGTGGCATCACATGATGTATCAGGATTTTTTTCCCCTTCACTAAACTAGGCGTGGGCGTGGCCAGCACGTGACGCATCCAGCCCACAGGCCGTGAGTTTGATAGCTCGGGCCTGGTTTAGAGCTAAATCTAATTTATCTTCATTAGGGTCAAATGTCTCATTGGAATGGTATTCATAGACGGGATTTGTAGTCTCTACTGATTTTATAATTACTGTTTTATTTTATTACTAGATGTTTCAAAATTTGTCCAAGTTAATATTTTTTTTATTTATTTATTTTATTTAAATTTATATACCGCCCTTCTCCTACTGGACTCAGGGCAGTGCACAGCCAGAGATAAAAAACATTCCAATACAAAATTTAAAAATTTAAAACAATTATAAACTGTGGCCGAAAATTTTAAAAACTCACAACTAAGACCCATTAGACAATTAAAAATCTAATATCTCAAAAGGCCCTGCTTGTTGGAAAAGAAAAGTTTTTAGGGCACGGCGAAAAGCCCGGAGATCTGATATCCTCCGTATCTCCGGGGGCAAATCATTCCAGAGGGCAGGTGCTGCCACAGAGAAGGCCCTCCCCCTGGGGGTCGCCAGCCAACACTGCCTGGCTGACAGCACCCTGGAGCCCCTCTCTGTGGGAGCGTACTGGCCAGTGGGAGGCTATTGGCGGCAGAAGGCGGTCCTGCGAATACCCAGGTCCGATACAATACAATACAATATGTGTATTGTGCTGGAACAAATTATATTAGATTTTGATAGATGGTATAAGATACCTTTGATTTGGTAGGGTAAAATTAAAATTAATATAACTTCTAGGGTTGTATATGCTTTATAATCAATATTTATGCTTATTCCAAAGAAAAAAAATTGATCAAATTAATAGGATTTGGAGGAAATCTATTTGGAAAAGGGAAAACACTCAGAATCCCCCTTTCTAAATGACATTTATATAAGGCAGGTGGCATTTTAATCTTCTAGTTTTTTGGAAATACCACAGGACCTATGTTTTAGTATTAATATTTTATTGGAATGATTTTTGGAATTGGAATTGCCTGTATGTGTTACGATGGAAAGTTATTGCACTTATCCATTTACATTTTGGCAGTTGTTAGGTATAAAGTCTACGATAACTAATTCCAACTTTACTAGTATTAGACATAGTTGGTCCCTGTTAGGTGATAGCTCTAATTCTGATGTGGAATTTTATGAACACTTAACTTTCTGGCATAACTCTATAAATCAGTGGCAAAACTTTCCTGGAAAGAATGGGTGCAAAAGGGTATCGTACGGTACATTCGATTTAACTGTTGTTTAATTATTACTTTAAATATTTTCAGCAACTGCAAATAGAATTTTCTTTACCATCAACCCAAAAGGGAAGTATGAAAACATGTTTTGACAGCTCAATTCCGATTTGATGCTTTAGCAGTTTCTAAAATACCTGGTAAGTTATTAACACTGAACAATTCAATCTCAGAATATGTCATCATTGTGAGGCAGTCCAGACAAGAAGCATACCCAGAATCATTAGCTCTACTTTACTGTAAGATTATATGAATAGAACGTTCCAGTTCTGAAAGTACATTTCTCTCCTGTCACTTTTACAGCCCAAGAAACAAGGGAGGATCCCTTTTGAGCTGTTTGCTCTGCCTACAATTCCTGCTGGGAGCTAGGCTGCCTCTTATCTAGCCATTCCCCTGCTGCAGCTGTTGCCCTTGACTCCCAAGGTCATTCCCACATATCATTAAAGAATCTAAGCTTCCCTTTTTTTCTGTCAAAAGCTACAGGAACAGTTTAAAATATCTTAACAAATATACAAGATGTTTTGAATCAAGAATTGGACATTCCAGTTCTTTTCAACCAATGGAGTCATGTTTTGAAGAGCACTATGTTTATATCCTTTTATTTAAGTTTAAATTATTTCATCAAAGTGTTGTTTTGCTATCTACTGGATGGATGGAAGGACTAATGATTATTTGTGTTGGTGTTGCAAGAAATGTGAGGGCACTTTAACTCATACATTCATCATGTTCTCCCTTACACTCCTTTGGGAGTAATGTCATACCATAGGTTGATATCACATCAAGATATTTACTCCCTTTCATATATGAGGCAACCCCAATTCCAATCCCATTAAACGCCATGCCCATATAATGCTTTGTGGAAGGTAGAACTGATAATTATTTGAAGAATACCTAATGTAGACCAGAGTTTGTTCCAAGATAAGCCTGGATAAATCGGCAGACAGAACAGATTTTCATCCTATCCCAACTTAGAGGCAGTGCTCCATTAGGCAGTAAAGTTGCCAAATGCCATATTAAATGGCCATTTGCATGCAGGGCTGCAGAGCATGGAGCACATGAAAATAGTTTTTTACAACTTCCCATTTCTAAAGCAGTCATGAAGAGGCATTGGGAAAAAAAGAACCAGATGTTACAAAATTCTTAAATAAATGCTTGGTTGTTTTCCAAGCTAAGATTCCACAGTCTGGTTAATTGGCAGAAGACCGGTGTTTTTCAATCTTCCCCTCTCAGCCTTATGCTGACCCAGCAGTTTGGCAACCTTCCCATCCTAGAACAGTTCTTACCAGAAAACGGCTGCCTGATGCCTTAAGTGAGAAGAGAAAGATTTTATTAATGTTCTTAGGAGTACACACTGTATAGTACTTGAACTTGGAATTTTGCAGTTTGTCTGTTAAAGGTACTACATTGCTTGATTTTCTACCATGGCTGTTGTCACTATGCCTGTTCACAAATTTATACAATTTCTTAGAATTAGTTCAGACACATTACTATTTTCTTTTGTTGCTTTTCTTCCCTCAAGTAGGTTGGCAATTATGGATTATGGTATATCCATCTCTGTCTTAATTGTACTTCTTCTTATGGTTCCTTAATCTATTTTAATGTCCTAATTCTGAGTTGCACTGAACCTATGAAGCGTATGTGGCTTACTCTCTGCTTCGAAACACACACAAAACAAGGTTGCCAAGTCATATCTTGAAAGCACTACAACTCTTGAGTAGAACAAGGGGAGATGACCTGGCCCTTATATATATATTTGAAGCAGGGGTGGGTTCTAAATTTTTTTACTACCGGTTCTGTGTGCGTGGCTTATTTTGTGGGCGTGGCTTGATGGTCATGTGACAATTATTTAGGATTTAGCAGAGGTACTGGTCTACCAGGCTTTTAACTGCTTGCAGAGCTGTACCGATCTACTCATTTATTTTTGCAGGCACTATTCTACCCATTTATTTTTGCAGGCACTGATCTACTCATGTATTTTTGCAGGCACTGGTCTACTCATTTGTTTTCTTTTACCACTGATCAGCTGGAGGGCGGCCCTTTGAAGCCCTGGGGCAAGAGTTTCAACAGTTTTTTTCCCTCTAGCCATCAGCTGGGACTCAGGAGGCAGCAACAGATTGAGGGTGGGGCCAAATAAAAGGTAAGAATAACGCGGGGGTGGGGTGGGCGCCGGGGGCACGGGGGGGGGCAGAACCGGTTCGGTGATGTCATATTGTCACTGCTACCGGCTTGGGAGAACTGGGCCGAACTGGGAGGAACCCACCACTGATTTGAAACCAGAATTTCGTAATCTCTGACCCTGGCCATATGATTATGAATTTTTAACATGCCTGTAAAATCTTTAATCTATTACTGTGCCCAAGAACCCACTAAGTCATATTGCAATATTTGCTTTTGACCTAATGCGATCAAGTAAACCACAGCTTCTTTTTAGTCAACAAACTTCTAAAAACCATGGTCTGTTATTTTACTAAAAATACCTTTGCCTTATTATGCTATGTAGACAGGATTTTTTAAGGGTACTAGTCACGTTGCTCACCAGCTATTAGTAGAGTGGCCTAGATTTTATTTTACACAAAAATTTACCTTCTTTGGCATCTTCTTGTGAACTTTCTATTTTCCTTTCTGCTCTTACAGGTTGGTGATCAATGTTGGATTCCTACAATATATGAAATAAGTAAGCTAATAATTAGATACATAGGACTGAAAACTAAATATCAATTATAAGCTATATATCTTAATAAACAGCATTAGTTAGTTAGTATTAATTACTTGCTATTTGAGAAAACAAAAAACAACTTCTAAGACAAACTAAATAAGATGTATTTATTTAATTAGCATATGGATATACGTCTACTAACATGTCACATAAATTAAAAACAGTAGAATATGAATGTTAAAAAGATCTATATTTAGATACCAATGCCTTGGCCATTTAACCATTGAAGCGCAGCATCGTTTATCTGAAAGAAATCAGATGTAGATATTGCCATACATGGGGTGATTGATACAGCGAAACTAATAAGCTCTTCATACCAATGTATAGGTCTCTCTATTTTACCAAAAGTAGAATTAACAATTAATTCTACAATCTCTCAGATCTATGGACCAAACCAGCTTTCTGAACCATATTAAATCAAATCAAATGTATTCTAGTTGAATACATTGAATCATTTTGATTAAAATCAATTTGATTTTCTGAAAGTTGACTCCACAATTCAAATGGGATTTGTTACTCCTGTAACTGAAGTCTTAGATTGTATATTCTGATGAGATAGCAATAGGGAAACCGTTCAGAAATTAGTAGGTAAGATCCTACTTAACTATTAAAAAATAACAGAAGAACCAATAGAAAAATAACATAAGAACCACAAACACAAGCACATCTATTATATGAAAAGAGCCCCTCTATGAGAGATATGGGTAGTTAAGAAGTTTGAATATATGAATATAAGACCAGCATCATTAAATTTGTAAGCAATATTAAAATGATGTATTATATAAAGAGTTCAGCAATTTTCTTCATTAATAAACAACTTCACTCTTAACATGGATTTTGAACTTTAATTAAACATTTCAATACCTACAAAACTACAGCTTAGATATAAAAAATAAAACTTTCACAGAAAAGGAATACAGTTAATACCTGAATACTTAGAATTTTAGAAGGTTCAGAGAATCTTAATATAATTTCCATAAAGATATAATGGATTACTCTTTTAACTTTACCTGTATTTCTTTTGCATTGCTTGCAAAAAATGATAATAAGTGACTCAAACCAGAGAAATGTCATTTTACAATACTTTTACTGGAATTAAAATCTGGTGAAACCCCATTTCCAAATTTATATCTCTTTTTAAGAATTTCCAAGGAAAACCAAGGTTGTGGGCAAAGACCTGCATTCAAAGAATCCAAAGAATGCTGGTAGTTGGATTTTTTTATTTGCCATCAGAGTGCCAACTCTGGATGGCTTAGAAGTGAAATGTTATTTTTGCCTGCCCTGCCCTATCTACTGATTTTCTAGACCAGGAGTGTCAAACTCGATTTCATTGAGGGCCATATCAGGGTTGTTTTTGACCTTGGAGGGCCAGGGTGGGCGTGGCCAGGGTGGGCATGGCCAGTTTGATGTCACTCGTGTTGGGGGGCTTGTGGCAGCCCGAGTACTCTGCCAGTGAAAACGGGCTCCCACGCTCAGTTTTTAGCTGCGATGGCCTCCTGCAACCCTCTCCCAGAAAAGACAGAGCTCAGAAGGGCCATCTGCGGCCCTCCCGAGCTCCATTTTCACTTGCAGAGGCACCGTAAGACAGTCTTTCACTGTTTCCAGGGCAGTCCTGCGGGCCAGATGTACCCCCCCGGGCCTTGAGTTTGACACCCCTGTTCTAGACCGTTTTTTCCCCCCTGATATTATGATTCACATTACAGAATACCCATTTTGAAGTGGAAAATGAGGAGAGAGCTTAGATTTTTCTTTAGATTTTTCTTTTACATTGTACTTTCACATGCTAAACTGTGTAATAGCAACTGTGCCCTAGATATGAAAGTTAACAGTGGAACAGTGGAATTATTTTTATTTTCAACATATTTTCAATTCTTCCCTATTGACAGATTTTAAACGGGAGAGATAGTTAATAAAATATTGCCTTCTTTGTTAAAAGAAAGAATCCATGTGAGTTAAAACTGCTTAGTACAATGGTGGCACATATTTTTATCCAGATCTTATCTATATTGGATTTCCAATAGGATATCAAAATTCCGTCATAGCTTATCATTACTAATCTTATATACTTGTATAGTTATATACTTATATTTGTCTTATATAAAAGATCTTGTTGCTCCAGAGAAAAATCCATCTCTTAACTAGGTGCAATATTTTCACAATAATACATTTGTTGTCTTATTTCTTATTGGTTTAAATACAAAACTGTTTTCCTATTTAAGAATATAATGTAAGCATAGAGTTATACTTCATAATAAAAAGTAGCATTGTTGATGGGATCAAAGAATGAAAATGCAATTTATTACTCTAAAAAGAGAATCCTTCATTGTTTCACTAAATCAGTATACAGTCAGTTAATACATGCAGAAACTAATTTGTTGTTCTCCTCCTGGGTTCTCTATTTTCAAGACGGAAAACTAAATTGATGGAATAGACTGTAGCAAATGGGCTGAATCAGTATCATGAACCAACCATAAACTCTGACTGGAAGGAACTATAGGAATAGCACTGAAGAAGAAGAATGCTCACTACTTGCTGCATTACTGTATATGATCTCAATTATATGTCTTAAAACAAATAGAGAATTGCTGCATAACAGTCTGCAAGTTTTAGGAATTACATTTTAAGATTATCTACCACTTCCTATTTTTTGTTCCTAATTCATATAAATACTTTTTCATATTTTTATTCTAAAACACTGAAATCTCAAGTGTCTACAATATATTCGTTTGTAATAGAGATGCAGGGTGCATCAAGTTTCATGGGACATTAGAAAAATAATGCCTCCTTTGCACTGAAGTATACTCCTAATGCTTTTATAGATATGCCTCTGTAGCCTTATATTTTATCAGCCATTGTTCAATATTTGTAATTTAAGTACATTTATGTGTGGCCTTTCCTCTAGACATAAGGCTAAGGGGAGATTTGACTACCCAATAGGTCTTCTTGGTCATAGTCCAACACCGCAATCACTATATCATACTGCTCTCAATAATTAACAGAATATTATAGTTGTATACAATTCAATAAAATATTGAACACTGTATTCTCCTAAATGTGAATTAATTGAATGACATTACCAAGCAGGGAAGTATTCCTCTACAATGTATAATTTCTTTCATTCTAAATATTCTATACAGAAAATATTTTTCTCTATTTGTCGAATAATGATATGAGCAATTAATTCACATTTCTTAATTTTATAACTGCTGGGGAATTCTGAATTTGCAGGAGTCATGCAAGTTGATTTCAATGCAACTGCCTACTCATGAACAAAAGTTGCATTCCTTTCTCATTCATCTTTAAATGAAAGACACAAGGATCAAAATAAAACTCAGGTCCTCTACACCTACATTAAAATATGCTCCCTTGAAAAGTTACTTATTTTCACTTCAAAGTATAGAATCCTCACAAAAGAAAAAAAAATTCAGAAAGTATGCGTGATCCTTTACATAGGCAATCTACCCTTTAAAATATATATATATATTGACAAATCCAGATTTTGTCTTCAGCTCTTCTGAAATGTCCTCTACTGTGGGTTTTGCTAAAATGGAAAAAAGGTACATTTCACTTCCCATTTATCCTGCACTGTTTTAAAAAGCTTTTTCAGAAATGCCAAACCAAAGCCCCAAACCAGGAACTTACTTTTTCCATTGATTCATTTTGTTGCTTGAAGATCTCTCTCACATCAGGAACATGGTACTGTTTGTTTTTCTTCCTCATTGTCTGGGTGACGGTATCGACTCGCTTCTGAACTGCTATAGCCTGAGTTCTCGTCAAGGTAGCCAAAACCACCATGCTTTCATTGGAATCTCCAGCAGTTTCACCAAAGAGGGTGGACAGACCTGCTTCTTTTAACCACTCTTCTTCCAATTCACCCTCTATTCAAATAAAGGGAAGAAGGACATATATGTACAATGCAGTTTGTATTACATTCAACCCTGTATTTTTTTAACAGAAAAATGAAAATAGTCTCTATGGTACAGTAGAAACTTTTTCATGTACTAAAAAAGAAAAGAGGCCACAACTGGTGATTCAATTCAAACATGCTTAAAAAAATTCAAACCTATCATGTTGAGGCTAAAACACTTGACCTAAACTGAACCATGTTTCATTACTTCTGCACAAAAATTAGATAAAACCGACTGATTTACATGGTAAAAGGTTTTTTTTTTTTAAAAAAAGTATTCCTAGGGATTGCAATGAAGCTGTAAAAAGGATCATTCAAATATCAAGACATTCTGTTTCTGTTTTGTGTTATTCTTCATTGCTATCCCACAAATATTTTCTCTTCCCTGCAATAATCATGGCAAGCATAGATGGAAGTTATGTGATTGAGAAGTCCTGAATCTCAAGGTTATTTGCATGCTTTGTTTTTCCCTATTTATTCCATAACTGTGGGGTCAGATTAGACGTTACTGCTTTGCACAGTCTTACATTTGTTATTACATCTGGATATAGAAAACTGGTTTTCTCCCAAACTATTAAAATACTTTGAGAGGAAATAAACACTTGCAAACCTGGGACATTAAATGTAGCAAGACATGTTTTGCTATTACATATGAATATGGCTGTTGAATTCCATGAGAAAGGACAAGGTAGATATACATAGCGAAACTACTATAATATCTGTACCGAAACCATCACTTCTCTTTTCTGTTGATTCCTTGTAAAATTTGTACTTTTTGTTGCATGGATTTCCTTCAAAAAAATATGAATGTGCTGCATCAGAATATATCATCTATACTCTTTATCCTTTCTACGCAACTTGTTTTTCTAAGGGAACTCTTTGTTAACTCAATTTAATCAGAGGTTATCAAGCTAATGAGTGCTGTTACTGCAAATGGGCTATTGCACTGCAACATTCAATTGTCTTTGTTGATGCTCTCCTTGCTCCTTAGTGATTTCTAAGGGGATAATTTTCTTATTGTTTCTAGCTGGCAACACTTTAATACTTTCCTGAATACAGAAACTGTCCTGCGGACAAAAACTATAAATCATTAGTCTGCCGGACAACTACTGTAGGATTACTCAATAGTGTTTCTGCTACCTTCGCAAATTTATTCATATCAGCTTTCCTTATAATGAAAAAAATTAAATGGTTCGTTTTTTTAAAAAAATATTTTAACTCAAGTTTAAACTATTCTCCATCTCCAAATCTAAAACAGAACTTAGCTTTGATAAATAGTGTTAAGTTTGTCAGATATCATTCAATAAAAGTTTTCTCTGTTATTTTTAAATCATGTTTGGATGGACCTCCATAGCAGAAATAACACAATTAATATTTTATTGGAAAAAATTTCCAATAAAATATTAATTTATTTAGATGTAATTCTTTAACAGAGTAATAAATAATAAGTATTTGTAATGCGGTTTGTGCTTTTATTTTGTTAGCTTTGCCATAAAATATTTTGCTACTATTGCTCTTTTAGCAATCCCCATCTTTCCAAATTAAAAAATTTAGTATTTGTACAATATTGTATTGCAAGGTTACAGTTTTTATATCTTTTGGCAATGTCAAAAATCCTAAGAATTAAATACTCCTAATAATAAAATACATGATTGACTGACATGCTTCTAAGAAGAGTTATATGATCAGCACTGAAATCACAATGCTAAATGTATTATCTGGCATATAATTATATATAATTTTTTCCTTTCTTTTTTTAGCACTAAATCAACACTGAATCTTGTACATTTAACATATAAGTATGTGACACTATTAAGTTTTAAATGGTATTATCTAAAAGTAAGAATTTTTTTAGACACTAGAAATAGTTGAAAAATAAATACTAGATCATTTCTAAAAGCAAAATTCCTCAAGCATGACAAGTGGATGTTGTACTGCAGGTTCTAGCTTTACAAGACAATCATTCTATATAAAAATGGAACAACAACTTCCTGCTACTTCAGCTATGGTTTGGCCCTAATCCAGTATCAATAATGGCTGAAATTCCTTCTTACTCCTGAACTATAATACAATGGGCAATAAACATTGAACATATTATCTGGAAGCAAAGCCAGCAGTATCACAGCATGAATTATCTATATTACATTACTGTGAACCAGCCAATGGAATGGTGAAATCTTTTATACTATATTCCAGGCAGTTTAGAATTCAATTAATTTCAATTTCATAAATGAAGAAACCAGGCTTACAGACTTTTTATAGTATTGATTTTTTAAATACAGTTAAAAAAATATTCCTGAATTTCTAGGACACTGTTGATATTTTTGGTTTGGTGGCTTTTTAAAAGAACATTTTTAAAGCTGATCAATGTTTGATCATCAATGGCTACTCACAACAAGGTCTATATTGTGGTAATGTTGAGCACACACCCAATAATTAGTTGTGATTGGTTCCAAAGCACATTTCAAATTGCTACAATACTATCCTCACCAGAAGCTACAATGACAGAAAAATAAAATAGTTAATGAGGAGCTAATTGCCAAAAGTAAAGATGAACCTGGTTTGATGTAGACCTTGTAACCCATATGCACAGATGACTTGTATTTTATTCCATTATCTTCTCCAGTCCTATTACTTTTTATATGATGAATGTGCACATTCTGACTGGAGATGATTACATAGCTAGCAAGCATCACAAAAATCAGAACCTCTCATACTCCCTTCAACATCAATGGGAAACATATGGAACAAACCTACTGGGCATAATTAAAGCTTTATGATGTACAGCATCTTGCTTCCAGAAGTAGTCAACCAAATGCCCAGAATTAAAACCATTCCAATGTCCGTTCTGGTTTTCAGTGTCATAACTAATAAGTAACTGTTCATAATCCTTTTTTAAATCCATCTGCACATGTTGTCACCATAAATTCCATGCCTAAATTATATGTTATTTAAGGAAGTATCTTTCCCTACAGTCCTTAGTAATCTATAGTAACACATCCATGTTTTTCACATTATTACCAGTGAACCGTTACTAGGTGACAGATTTAGAAACATCCGCCAATCTTAAATCTGTACTATACAAGCCTAGACTAGAAGCAGAAACCAAATAGTGCAAAACCAAACCTTCAAAATCTATGGAATAGTTTCATAGAGTTTAACTGTGATTACCATCAGGTTCTTTCACCACAACCAGGTCATGTTCTTCATGATTACCACTTCTTGTTTCATGAATATTTTCAAGTTCTTTCCAGTAGTCATCCATGGATAATTCATCAAGTGAATCTTGAGATCCTGAATGCTCGCAAGGGAGCTTCCCTGAAGGCTTCTTAGAGTTATCATGATTCATTGTATATTGGCCAGACCTCCGGCTAGAAAACAAACACACCAAAATAAATATTCAAGCCTGTGGAACAAGCCCAGAATGACATCAAAATCTATAAGAAACCCAATCCTGATGACTCCATGGGTTCATGCCAAACCACACAGGTGAGAGTTGTCTCTTGACAGCCATTAAGCATTTTTTCAGTCTCAACAGATGGCACCATTGGCCTACCTTATCCAAGCTCAAAAGATAATCAGCCATTCCTGCTTTGTACTTGAATTGGAGATGCATGGGAATAGTATGTATGTATGTATGTATGTATGTATTTACATCTTCAACTTGAAGCTGTCAATCTCAAGCATGAGACACCCTGGCTTACAGCACTTAAAACCCAATCAAAAATAATACACCAAATGCAATCTAAAACACATAAAAGCATATAAAATATGAAAAAAATATTAAAACCATTAAATAATCAAAATCTCAGTTACAGAAACATTCCAAAACATTCAATATACTGAACAGGCTCCACTACAGACAAGGATCCCAAATCTCAGTAACAAAGCCACAACTTAGTAAAGCTATAACTGATGAAAAACATTCCAGAAGGCGACAATGGAAAACACATGGGCATACAAGTAACATACTAAGATTGTCCTTTATGTTTTAAAAAAATGTGTCAACGTTAAGTGAATACCAGAAGCATTTTCGAAATCTAAGAAAAATGTTTTTTAAAGCATTGATCATCAACATTCCACTGAGTTCCACTGCTTTTCATGAAGAAGCAGCATATTTTCCCACAGTAGTTTTTCCCGAAATTAACCATCATGCCCTTTGAGTGTATTTAGATGTACTTCAAACATGGATAAACTCTCCCAAGACAACTTGAGCTAAAATAAAGAAAACAAGTTCAATGCCCTGAGGTGAATCTATTTATCTTTGTGTCCAAAGCTGTGGCACGCTTTATTTATTGTATTTCCCATTAAACTGGCTCAAGAAAATAACATTCTAAGTCAACTGCATTAAAATTTGCCAGTTCTGCACACATAACTTAAAAATAATAAACTGTTAACAGTGTTACTTAACGTGTACACACATGCATAATTTATTTATTCTGTTGTCATAAAGGTTTATATTTGCAGTTTAATCCAATTTGTTGTCCAGTTTGTGCATAGGAGCCTTGGAGTTCTCACTTGAGGCACATATTATCCTATTTTGGTCACATTATGTAAAGACCCAGCTGTCTGGAAAAGGCTCTAATCCTGGGAAAGGTGGAGAAAAAGAGAAGAAGAAGATGACCAGCAGCAAGGTGGATGGATTCAATTCCAGCAGCGATGAGTGTCCTATTGGAAGACTTGAAAGAATAGGTTATGGATAGGTCATTATGGAGAAAATCTATCTAGTAGTCAAAAATGATTTCATGACACATAAGGAATCAATGAAATGCAATTCAGATAACTGATATTTCATATTTTAGCCCAAGAAACTAACATTTAAAAGTAACCAAGTTGTTACCATGGGATACACATGCATTAAAAATGTTTATATCCAGTTAAATGTTGACCCAGCAAACCTTTTAGGTGAAAAGGACACTGAAATGATCACCACTACACAAGAATATGGTGATCGTTAAGCTTGCATAACATAAGTTACTTTTACAAGTACTAATAATTCACTGACAAATTTTTTCAGACTAACAGGATACCAATTAAATCATTCAATTTAATTAGTTGTTCCTTTCAGTGGAATGGAAAATCCTTATTTCTGATCCTCTTTTGATGCCAATACCAGTGTGAAAGAGTGGATGGGCCTACGGCAACTGTGGCCAACTCGCTACAGCTTGCTGCAGGATAAGAGTTACACTAATATCAAAAAAAAAAAAGTGGAATAGAATCATTAAAGAAAGGATGCCAAAGGAGGGACAAAATGAAATGTGAACGACAAAAGTTAAAGTATTTAACTATTTTAAATAATTGTTGAATTGTCCTGCAGCGAGGTGTCCCATGGTGAGTTGGCCATATTGAGTTGTCCCGCTGCAAGTTGGCCGTGATGAGTTGGCCATGGAGAATTGGCAGTCGTGAGCTGAACATGGCAAGTTGGCCATGGCAATTTGGCTGCGGCGAGTTGTCCCATTCCAAGAGTGAAAGTGGAATATGTAAACAGATATAATTATTTTAATTATATTTAGTGGATAGGTCTGCAGGGAGGTGTCATAGGAGCAGAGTATTTTTTAACACCCCATCTCAAAAGGAAGACAGAGCAATGGAAGATGATGGATAGGTGATAGAAAAAACGATGTCTGCCTGAAGTGGGAACTGCTGATGAGGGAACTGTAGCACATGAGAACTCTTCGATACTCTAAAGCTCAGATTCTTAAAACTCACTGACCTTTACAACAAATATTTCTCTTTTAAACAGCAGTTCAGCTCCTGGCTTTCACTTACAAAAAGAACTGCTCAACCCCACCGTACTTCAAGACATCCCAAAGGAATCTACTCTCTCCCTCCTGCTGTTTCACATTTACATAAAACTGACAGAGCTTATCCAGGGATTGGGTGTGAAATCTCACCAATGTGAGATGATGTCAAGCTTTCTCTCTTTTTCATCAAAATTCAAGAAAGTTTAAGAAATCATTATTATGGAACAGCAGTGGGCAAGTAAAATTGAATCTATTCAATCACAAATCAAGACCCAGAAGAATATTTAAATTGTGTTATGGAGGGATTACTTTTCCTTTAAAAATCAAGAATATGATCTATGGACATTTCTCAATACATCACTGACTTGAGAGGCCTCTGCAGATAAAAATTATCTTAGACTGACATGTTACCTGAAGCATAGTGGATGGAAATACTTCACTAAAATTTATTTTGACAATCTAATAATTATCTAGGGCTTCAAGACAAGTAGCCAAGACTGGATCTGACAGGACACTCTGTTAATGTGTTAGTATGAAGTGCCAACTTCATTTCCTTGCCCCAATTCCTTTGAAAATGTTAACACCTTTAATAGCTTTGAACCAGGATTAGCTTTTGCCATTTTATCTATTTCATAGACAAAAGATTGGAACAGCATCAGTTGGAGTAACTCCTTCATTTTTGAAACCCTGTGCTGAACAACTGGCCCACATCTTCATACTGATTTTTAATAAATCACTGGAGATGTGCTATGTCCCTTCTTGCTTCAAATCACAACTACCATCATCCTAAGAAATAAGAATAAGAACTCCTCCATCAGGAAGCTGAATGACTACAGGCCGCTTGCTCTGACATCTACAGTTATGAAGACCATTGAAAGGTTAGTGCTGGCCTACCTAAAAGTCATCACAGATCCATTGTTAGATCTCTTACAGTTTGCCTAAATAGGTCAACAGATGATGCTGTCAATATGGCATTGCAACATCTTGAATGCCCAGGGATCTATGCACAGATTCTTTTTGTAAACTTCAACTCAGCATTCAATACCATCATTCCAGAAATTCTTCACTCTAAACTAAGTTCATTGTTCATACCTGTAAGTGGATTATCAGCTTTCTGACAGATGGAAAAACACAAGTGAAGCTAGTACCCAGGCAATTAGAAAAAGTGCCCCTCAGGACTGTGTGCTCTCTCCATTGCTCTTCTCTCTATGTATCAATGACCGCATCTCTAGAGATCACTGTTAAAGTTCTGAAGTTTGCAGATGACATAAATGATCATTGGTATCATTTGAGACAGTTATGAGTCTGCGTATAGACAGGAGGTTGAACAACTGGCCCCATGGTGCAGTTAGAACAATCTGGAGCTGAACATGCTTAAAACTGTAGAGATGAGAGTGGATTTTAGGAGGAGATCTTTTATTATACCACTTTTTACTATATTTAAAAGCACAGTGTCAGCGGTAGAGTCCTTCCAAGTTTTTGAGTTCTATAATCTCCTGGGAGTTGAAATAGACATCTAACATTAAAACCATCATTAAAAAGGCAAAACAAAAAAATGTTATGGAAATTCAGATTGCCCCAGGAGCTGTTGATACAATTTGTAGAGAGTCTGTCATTTGTACTTCTGTAACTGTCTGGTTAATGGATAGTTTAAGACTGCAGGAAGAACAATTGCAACTTACCTGCCTTCCATAAAAGACCTGTATATTACGTGGATCAGAAGGAGAGCTGAGAAGATATCTACAGACCCCCTCACATTTTGGACATAAACTGTTTCAGCTCCTCCCTTGGGACGGCAGTATAGGGCACTGCAGGCCAAAACAACTAGACACAGAGACAGTTTTTTCCCTTGTGCTGTCACTGTGCTGAACACCTAATTCTCACAGTGCCGCCTGATGTCTGTATGTATTTGCCCATGTAGTATGGCTATAGTTTCATTATTTATTCTTATCTTCTTTACTCCCCCCTCTTATTGATATTATTATTATGATTATTCTATCGCTATGCATGTACACCGAGAGTTTCTGCACTGGAGACAAATTTCTTCTGTGTCTAATCAAACTTGGATAAATGAAGTATTCAATTCAATTCAATTTACTTTTCCTGACCTTTCTGCTGCTCTTCAAAAGTATTTCTATGCTATTATGAGGTTTGCCTACACTTTAAAATATTTTTTTAAAATTCATTTTAAAGTCATTAATTTGTGATGTTGTGCTTTTAATTTTTATGTATGTAAATAATACTGTTTGGTGAAGTATCTTAAAATGCCTTTGTTTTCAGGATGGGTCAGGGCCAGCAGTAAATCTTTCTCTGGAAATCCAATCATCACCCACAGACTAACATCAGAAGAGTCAAAGCATTGGACAGACATGCTGGCAGATACAAGTAACCTTAATAATGAAGATCAGCTACTGTAGAATCAAACCCTCTATTTAAAATAGCCCAAAGGTTTTTAATCTTAGGTCTTTCTCTCCTGTCTTTGCGTAATAGTGGATTTCTTGATGCTTGTTTCTGAGTCTTGGATGCAAAGAGCCCCTGCATTGCATTTCATAATGACCCCATCCCATCTCAGCCCCCTATGCTTCCTGTCTTGTCAGATCCAGCCCTTACAACAAAGGAGAAAACAAGCTGTTATGACTATAAACAACTTTTAAAGCATGGGGGTTGGGCTAATAGCTGTACTTATCTTTGAATGGTCAGGTAGGCAGTGAGATAGGGCGGAAGCTAAATTTTATCTCTTTGATGTTTAAGCATGATGATGCTCTGAATAATGTAACAATTTTGTGTTTTCATATAATTCTAAGGTTTCAAGGGTCTGTTTATAAGGTTTGTGTGAGGGTGTCCAAACAACCTGGCCATCAACTGATGGGCCCCTGTTCTATAAAGACTACTTTATAGCTATGCTATGCTATGCTATGCTATGCTATGCTATGCTATGCTATGCTCTATACCCATGATGGCGAACCTATGGCACGGGTGCCACAGGTGGCACGCGGAGCCATATCTGTGGGCACGCGAGTGTTGCCCTAGCTCAGTTCTAGCGCGCATGCGCATGCCAGCCAGCTGATTTTCGGGCCTTCCGGGCCCACTGGAAGTTGGGAAATGGGCCATTTCCAGCCTCTGGAGGACCTCCAGGGGAGTGGGGAAGGCTGTTTTCGCCCTCCCCAGGCTCCTAGAAAGCCTCTGGAGCCTGGGGAGGGCAAAAAACAGGCCTACCTGGCCCACCGTGCCATTGCGTACCAAAAGCGGGAGGAGCGCAGGGGAGTCGTGCACACATGCGCAGGGGGAGGGGCACATAGAATTATGGGTGTGGGCACACGTGCGCGTGACTCCCCCGTGCTCCCCCCGCTTTTGGCACTTGATGGCAAAAAGGTTAGCCATCACTGCTCTATACATTACCATATATACTCTACTCTTCTACTCTACTCTACTCTACTGTATACTACCGGTATATATACTTTATATATATTGTTATAGAGAAGAGGGGTCAACTTATTCTCCAAACCACCTGAGGGCAGGACAAGGAGTAAAGGATGGTAACTTGACAAGGAAAGAAATAACCTAAAAATAAGGAGAAATTTCCTGGCAGAACAATTTATCAGTGGAACTCCAGAAGTTATGGGTGCTCCAACACTGCAGGTTTTTAGTAATAGCAACAGCACTTAGACTTATACATCATTTCACAGTGTTTTATAGCCCTCTCTAAGCTATTTACAGAGTCAGCATATTGCCCCCAACAATCTGGGTCCTCATTTTACCAACCTCAGGAGGATGGAAAGCTGAGTCAACCTTGAGCCAGTGAGAATCGAAATGCTGGCATTCAGCTGATAGTCAGCAGATTTAGCCTGCAGTAGTACTGTATTCTAACCACTGCCATCATGGCTCGTTTAAGAAGAAATTGGACAACCATTTGTTTGAAATAGTTTAGGGTTTCCTGCTTGAGCAGGGGGTTGGACTAGAAGACCTCCAAGGTCCCTCCCAACTCTGTTATTGTGTTATACTTTAAAGAATCTTTTGTGACATGGCAACAACTCCATTAGCAAACACTATTTACTTAAGTGAGACAAAAAAGATACCTAACGTTCCTTGGAGATTCACCTATAGAACTAATTAGAAATGTTTTGCAAACATCAGTTTACCTTAGAGGTTTGAACCAAGTACTGTAATACTACTGAGACAGGGCATACGAAAGCGAATTACAAAACATTTTAAAAAGGGTTTTCCACTTCTTGTGCAGATCAATGTAGTAACTATTGCTCAGGAAACATCATTTTCCTTCAGAGAAATTCTTGAGACTTAATGGCAATGAGATAATAGTTTGGGGCATAAATATAACATTAAAAATATAACAGATACTGGGATAAAACAAAATATTTGCTATTAAGCGGCAATCCCTGATCATACAGAATATTAATCACTGAAAATAGTGATTGAAAATAGTTTGTTTTCTACCAGGTCTTGTGGCTTCAAGACAAAAAAGCACTGTTATGATTTTAGAAAGTGTGGTGCAGAGAGGCTTAGTTCATGTTTAGGAAAAAAGCAAGTACTTTAACTCACAAGTCTTTAAATAATGACATACTCATACAGTTTTTAATCCTCACAGTTCTGTATTTTAGTTTCCTCATAATATTGTTGCTATAAATGAACACGCATTTAAGGATGACTCAGATGCTGACAGAGCATGCAGCTGTTCTTTTGACCAAAACAACATCCTTTTATTGGGATATATGTTACAACTCCCAAAATAGTTGTTCAGATTTCCTCTGTACTGTAGAATAATTCTGAACAGACAAAAGGTGTTTGCATTCTCACCCTCTGTTAATTCCTTCACTTCCAGTTGGAACCTTAACTGATATTTTTCACTTACAATTCAAATCCATAGAACACTATTCATTTACCTCCAATAACCTGACACTTAACAGCACAATGTGTGAGTAACCTTAAACTCCAAGTGCAGTGTTTTAGAAACAGCCAATACATTACGTAAAACCCAGTCTGGATCAGATTTTCCTCCACTTTGCTCACACTCCTAATCTGAATTAGGAACCATGTGTACAGTTCTTTGAAGAAATGGAACATCCTCTGTACTCCAATGTCCTTAATGTCTTCATGTTAGTGATCTAACCTAAATCAAACTTTTGTACTTCTTAGAAGATCCTTATATTTAGAAGGTATGCTGCAATTATAAATATCATGTTTTTGTCTCTTTACTTTTTGAGACAAAGCTCAGCAATTTGTACGCTACAATAATTTTTGTTCCAAAAAAAACCCCCTTTCAAACACAGCCAAGGATTTTATGGCAAGGTCGGTCAAGGACTTATCTCAATTAATAGCTAGTCCAATAAAGTGACAGAATGTACTTTGTTCATTACATACTTGTAATGATCTACTTAGAGGTCTATTAGCAAAGGCAGGTTTTATCGGTTTTGACACACGCATCACAGCATAACTCTCATTTGCGCAAATGCAAAATGAAAAACAACTGTACTACACTAACAAAGGGAACACTATTTATTTTGTAGTGATTATAACATGTCTACATCTTTGTGTGGATATTTTTTATTCAGATGATTTCAGTGCAGAAAGCTTAGTAGTGTGTACACACATTTACGCAAGTGTGTATTAAGTAGAATACAGATATGAAATTGATGTTGGTGACACATCCCCTCTCTCAAGTACCAAATTAAGATATAACAGGTGAGATATATTTTCTGGTCTATCCTTTCACATTTATGCCTTGGCTTTTTAGGGTAGAAGCTTCTGGACAAACATTCTGGACTTACCTCTCAAGTTATTATAATAATAGCAACAATGGACTGTTCTCAATAGCTTTGCTTAAACATTTTCTATGGCCTAAGTATCATCACAATAATATCCAACTGCAATCAAAGTGCTTGGTCCTATGAGAGCCACTTGGACATTCACAGCCCTCAACAGCACATCTAGCAAGCAGATATTGGGTACACCGTACCACCCTTCCAAGTGTATTTCAAAGGAAGGCAAGTCAAGTTAACTGCTGAAGATATACAAGTATTTCTTCCATCAGATAGGCAGGAGATGCCTAGTCATTTGAAATACATAAAAAGGGGAAACCAATGGGGATTTAAAAGCTTCAAAAGAAGCTATGACCAGAAAACTGTTGATACACTGAACAGCATCATGGGATAAAGTGTCTCTCATATACAGATGTTATAGTAACATGGCAAAGTTGCACAAAACTTCTATCAAAAGAAGGTGCAAAACACAGTGGGATTATTACTGAAGCATCTTTTGATGCAGTGGGACCACTATTGAAGCATTGGGATCCCTGGTAGCCTAGTGGTTAGAATGCAGTATTTGCAAGTTAACTCAGCCCACAGCCTGGAGTTCGAACCTGACAGGACTCAAGGTTGAATCAGCCTTCTATTTTTCTGAGTTCGGTAAAATGAGGACCCAGATTGTTGGGGGCAATATGCTGACTTTGTAAACACTTAAGAGTGCTATAAAGCATACAAGAATATATGTATGTAAGTCTAAGTGCTATTGCTACTTTTGCAATATGTGCATTTGGAGACAACTAAGGAAAGCCTTCAAAGCACCTATAGCAAGTTTTTTGAAGAATGCAGCTTCTTTAACACAATGAGGAGTTATACATATACTGTAAGGTTGTCAAACTCAAGGCCCAGGGGCCAGATCCAGCACGCGATGTGGTCGGACCCCGCCCACGGGGCCATCTGAAAAATGTAAGGGACCAGCCTGCATCACTTCACCCCAGTCTACCCAATACTAAGAGGAAACATTGGACCAACGTGGCTTTGGCCCAGTCTACCCAATGTAAAGAGGAAACATGCCAGCAGTTTGGGGAGTGGTGTCACCCCCCTCTGGCCTCCCCAATGTCAACCACAGCCCTGATGCGGCCCTCAATGAAATTGAGTTTGACAACCCTGATATGCTATATGTATTTTGTGAAGCACCCTTTTCAAATTCTACACATAACCAACTATGCAGTATTAACCTGTGGTTGCCTTCTGTTGCTCTTAGGGAACTAGAAGCTGGGGAACTCTTGAACCCTTGTTTGAAGGCAGACGATGAATATAGTGAGACAAAATGAAACCTAGATAAGATGGGGATGCTGGGAGTAGAAAAACCAATAAAACTGGTTTTATATAGAGTTTCACTTCTCACTCACAAACGGATTCTTCACTTAACAGAAAGTAGAAGTGGGGATGGTGGCTTGCAGAAGAATACTGAATGCAGTTATGTCTACATTATAGGTGAGATTCCAGGTGAACAGCTACAATGAATTTTCCTTCACAATGTCTTTTGACATAGTTCAGAAACTTCAGTGAGAAGGTATCTTGAGGCATGCCTTCATCTATATCTATACAAGATTGGGTTCGTGCTTTTGAATTTGTTATCAGAATTAGCGTTAGTACTGGCTGCTATTATAACATTATTATCACATGCATTGTTTTTATCTTATCTGCCACCTTGACTGGACTTGTAAAATTTGAACTCAGAGGCTTCCTAAACATAAATAAAGGAACTAGGAGTCCTTGTATTTATAAAACTTTATGAAAGCCAAAATGAGTATCAACTTTTATAAATACTTCTATATTTACTTCTTCCTCATACCACTTAAACTGTTTCTGGGTTAAGGATCATAGCTGGATTATACTCAGGAGATAAAATCACCCAGTTATCAATTTAGAGCCAGAAAGTATAATCAAACATACCATATTCAGAAACCATTTGAATCAAGACTCTTTCCACAAATGCCTATTTATTTGTATACTAGCTTTCTTGTCCTTTTCCAGAATCCTTGTCAGCAATTTTTGCATATTTTTAAGGTTAACTAATATAGCCTTTTACAGAGATCCCAAAGTTTGTTATAATTATGTCACTTTTCTTCTTTTTTTACTTGAAGGTCTTTAAAGAACACCTATACTTAAATAAATAAATGTGCATTGTTTGCAGCTCATGAAACTCTTTCACTACCAGTATGCCAAATTTAATATCACTTAAAAATTAAGGTGGTACAGCTACAGCATTTGCTAGATAAAACTAGAATGTTTATTACAGCATGTCATAAACATTCCTGAAATATCATATTGCAAAATAAAGTGCATGAATACTACCATTTATATGAAGCTAATAAAAGATCAATGCCGAGTCTACTGGAAACTAATTGAGTTGTATGCTGGGGGAAAAATTACCAGTCTGAAGGTACCCTATGCACTAAGATAATTCATAATTAATGATCTTGTGGATACTAAGGTATTTTGCACTACCTTAAGCAACTGTTAAAAGTTACTCAAAGAAATAGTACTGTTAGATCCTGAAAGCAAAAATAGCTCTATGTTTTAGTATAAGTGGGCAAGAAAAAAATTGTCACAAATCATCTCACAGAATGCTCTTTCTCTCCTTCCCTCCCCCTCTCTCTCTAAATTGTGATCACACACTCAGAAAACACTGTAGAAAAGCACTATGTAGAAAGCATGATATATGAATTTGCATCTGCTACTATGTGGGCATCCAATTTGCATCTCTTCTTGCAAATCATATCTGTTGAATATGCAAATGTACATTGTATTTTTTAGTACTAAAAAAAATCCCTAATAGACAAATACCATATCCATTTACACTGGTGTTTTAATAAAGAAATAAAAGACTTATTCAACTATTTTTACTTTCTGAACAAATCCACTTGAACAGACGCTGACGAAAAATCTGCTCTAGCTTTCAAAGGTGGAGAGGTGAGTACTAAAAGCATCGTTGCATATGCAGTTTACTACATGTAAAGAGTGGGGTTATAAGGTAACAATAAAACTCCCTTTTTTATGACTTTGTAATCCCCTGACTCTAAGGTAACAATAGCAAGCACTAACAATTTGTATCCTGCATGTCACTCAAAAATGCTCCCTCAGTAACTTATAAAGATCAATAGCACAGTCTCTGCCAAAATACATCTGGTCTAAAAGACACAACTGAAGGGGGTGGGGGAGAGAAAAAAATGGATATTAATCCATATCTAACTGACTTTTTGTGACCTCAAAAAGCTAAGCAAGGTTGGACTACCTGCATGAAAGATTGCTAGGAACACCTGCAGACTAAATCTGAAAGTTGAAGAAACAGCCTAGAAGAAAGACATGGCAAAACACTTCTGTACTGTTGTTTAGAACAGAGGTCTCCAGCCTTGGCAACTTTAAGCCTGGCGGACTTCAACTCCCAGAATTTTCCAGCAAAGCTGGCTGGGGAATTCTGGGAGTTGAAGTCTGCCAGGCTTAAAGTTGCCAAGGCTGGAGACCCCTGGTTTAGAAGACTATAGGGATATGTTCATGAAGTCAACATGAGTTTATAATGATTCAAGGGAGATATTACTTTATTAGAACTAGAATTACAAAGCAATAAACTATAGGGCTTAAACTTGAGGGGAGGGGGAGAACAGAAAAAATGTGTTTTATAATTAGCTTATTATGCAGAAAATAAGTAACTGTACTAAATGATAAAGGATTTCCATGTTGCAATCTCCAAAGAAGTAAATTTTAAAATGTAATATGAAATAGATGAAAAAATATTAAAATATTACAATCAACAGAAATGTCATAATTAGTTAAAATTTAATGCAATAAAACCCAGAATTAAAAGAGAATTAAAAAAAATAAAAGAACCATAATTGAACAATATAACGTAACTACTAGCATCACATGCTACTCTTAAGGTTGAGATGTGGCTAAAATATGAACGAGAGTTCTATACATACATTTCTGTTGCCCCAAAAATCTGTAACGTTGGATTGTCAAATGGAAAATATGTTAATTCAACTGTGGGCAAATCATATGGGGGGTGGCCATCCTTCAAGTATCCTAAATTAAAGCCTAATTTAAGGATTTAATGATCAACACCTTGTATGTAGCCCTTTTGTACCAGTGAAAATTTTACTATATACCAGTAGCAAGCAGTATTCCTGTGCAGCAAAAGCCTTCCTGTGCAGCAAAATTTAGTAAATCAATTCAAGAGTAGGTGTGTGCTGATTGCCAGATACAACTGGCACAAATGGTCATAAAAACTCCTGGCCATATCTACCCTTTGAAAATCTGGAGGTTTCATCTGGTTTATCTTCACTCAAGCCCTTACTAAAACATGGACAATACTTATGTCCATGTTTTCAAGACAGAGGCAGCAAAGCCATTTACATTCAAACACCAACCCACTCTATCACTCCAATGATCTATCCCAGTACTTTATTAAATATTGTGGGATGCCATAAATTAAGATACAAAGTCCTCAGCACAAATATCAGAATCTATTCTCCAGATACCATAAACTAGTCTTTTCAATCTCTCTCTAGCTAGAATAGACCAGAAAAATGCCACAATTTATAGTGCTGAAAGTGGCTGATAACTCAGTAAAAACAGCAGAAACAAACTCACTATCTTGAAGCTGTGCAAATTTTCCAGAAGAGATATTTTGGTATGTATGGGAATGCATACAAAAGGCTTCTTTTCAAATCAATAGAAGAGACTATCAGTAGCTCAGTGTTGAACTGAGGAATCTTTGATGCTCTCTGAGCTTGGTTGCTCGCTTGCAGACATTTTGTTACCAGACTAGTCCTTTCAAATCATTAAAGCAGCCACAGCTTCACACAATCCTGGGATAATCATTAACAAGACATACAATTATGTTTCATTCTTAAAACCATGGCAAAAATCAGAATAACTATGACAATCCAGTTCAGCCTGAAATATTTGGATATTTGGATCACTGGATTACATCTTATATCAATCCATCTATAAACTGACTCTTGGTGTTATATTAATAATCTCCAAACTGTTACCAATAAATGTTCCCCAAATCAAGGAGTTACCTTAATTGTGATAACAGAGAGGATCACTAGACTGATCATTATATAATCATCAACTTATGACCATAATTGGGATTGGAATTTCGGTTGTGAAGTGATACAATCATTAAGTGAGTAGTATGGGATCAGACCTGATTTTATTACCATTTTTACCACAGTTAAGCAAAAGAATCATGGTCATTAAGCAAATCTAGATTCTCCAATTGACACTGCTTGTCAGAACTCAGCTAGGAAGGCTGCAATTTTCAATTACATGACCGCAAGATACTGCAACCATTGTAATTGTGAGCTTGCTGCTAAGTGCCCAAATTGTGATCCTGTGATCGCGGGGATAGTGAAATGATCATTAACTTAAATAGTCATACGTCACTATTTCTGAGGCCATCCTAACTTTGAATTGCTGTTAAAACATTCCTAAATCAAGGATTATTACTTCCCATTCAGATCTTTTGCTTAATAACTATACAAGTTGACATAAGTATCCCTCAAAGGATCAAGAATCAGTTGGGATCCAGGGCCTTTGTAGTAGGGCCCCTGGTTTTCCACCACTGAAAAAGTTAAGAATATCCTGTAAATGAAAAATGTTCTACTTCTGAAGGATGTGATCTCAATTTCCTCCCCATCCTACTAAAACAACAACACATAGATCAATAATGGAAAATATTGCAGTAATTAAGATTAAAGCATTTGACTATTAATTGTGGTTTTGAAGTGTGCGTATGTGGGGCACTGGGAAAGTGCAGCTGCAGCATGTCTATTTTCCCAAGGGGCAAAAAAAATTCAATCCTTTTGGACATGCTCAATTTATTCTAGATTACAGTCTGAAAAATATTAATTATTGTTCATAAAAGCATATTGCTCTACCAGCATATGTACACATTACTCTTCCCCAATGTGACGTCCTGTAGAGGTACTGGAATGCTGTTCTCAAAATGTCAAATATTTGAAGAACGCAAGATTGAATAAGACTTACTGCAAATGGATATCAAGGGAGAAACAGTGAAGAATACCTAATTTCAATTCTATGAATTCCTAAAATTTACTGAATACCTTAACACTATTAAATGAAGAGATACATATATACATAATACATATATTGAAAGATAAATAACTCAGAAATTGAATATTTTTCTTGATTTCTCCATTAGAGAAACTCTCCTGATTTGTTTGCTATCTATATATGAAATTTCTCGAGGCTTGTCATTGGCACATCTCTTATATCTCTCCTTATCAGCCAAAACAAATGACATGAAAAAAATTATTATTGGTGATGTGCTTGTTTTACAAAAAATTGTTTAATGAAAACAAGCAATAATCCCTTTCTCTTGTATTAAATGTGGCAAACAAAGTCTAATCTCATTAGTCACACTTCTTTCAGGAATTCTGCAAATAGTTTCAGTGCAAGTTCAGGTATCAATGTTTAAAGAAACACAAAAAGGATAGATTTTCTTTAGAAACCTCTTCCCTGAATTCATAGACCAGATTTGTGAACTGATTTGCTTAGATACACCATATTCCCTTAGGATTAAGATTTATATTTCTGACATGGTTTCTATAAGGAACTATATAATTACAAACTAAAAATTACAACCATACAGTACATTTGTTCTATTTTTGTAAATAATGTTAATAAGTTAAAATATTTTGATACAATGGAAAGACATCAAAATTTTCATACACATATGTGGTACTGTATACTCACTTATATTCCATGACTTTCATGCAAAGATATATGGATTCTTATACTGGTTGATGTGAAACATGCATTATTTACTCTCTAATTATGAGAAGTTGTGTGCCTTAAACTAATAGATGGAGTCATCTGTTCATAGACATCACTTAATAATTACACACATCAATCAATTTAGTGAATAAAAATGGTATCTTCCCATGTCTCCTTGCACACTTCTGTATAACACAAGCATAGGATTCTAATAGTTCCATATAATCTCTCTACTATGATTGAATGTGACTGAATGCATTTTCCAGTTATTTACATTACCACTGTTCCTGCCATATCATAGATGCTTATGAAAATATGTACCTTATTTCCTGAGGATGAGGAAGTCATTGCTGTTTAGAGGAAACAGATTTGCTTTGTTGAAAGAAGGAACAAATGAACTCTTTTGGCGATAACTATTTTAAGATTCTCAGAAGAGGGAACAATGCTTTTTAAAATATATAGCTTCCCATATTCACTAATATCTATTCCAAAACAATGTTAATCAGTATTGTTTGTCCTTTTCAATGCAGAAAGTTATATTACATTTGCATATTTTCAAACAGTAATGTAAAACAACAGCTTTTGATACCACTCTTTGTAAGAGAAAAGATCTAGGAAAACCTGTTTAGTAAATATCACTCCACAATCCATCCTACTGCTTTGCAATGAGCATTCTTAAGTTTCACTGAGAGAGAGGTGGGAGGTTTCCTTCTCAAAGATTATACTATGATCCTAGCACTGTGCAAACTTTCCTTTAGTTGCTCTTCTGCCCCATGCAAGTGTAGGGATCCAAAATGAATATTCAGAAAATGAAGGTTTTAAGCAAATCAACCTTTCCTATAGAAACTCTACAGACAAAGTAATATTCAAACCAGTCTATGGATCCAAAAGCAAGAAATATCATACTGAATCCGCCCAGCTGCCGTGTTTTATTTTTATTTTTGACATTATGTATTTTATGTAAGTCTCATGTCAAGGTGAGGTGGCCAGTTATATAAATCAAATGAATAAATAAAAGAGAAAAGTGGTCAGGGTTCATGTATCCCAGAAAAAAGTAATGGTCCATATAATGCTAGACAGGCTGAAATGCACAATCTCAGGCTCTAACACTGCCTTATGATATAAAGCATCAGAGTTATTCCTGCATAAGTTCAATTATGACTCATCAGGGTTCTGATCCCTGGAGAGGCATTTCTCTTAGGGAGACCAACTCTACAATCTGGAAGTCCTCTGCCATTCAACTCTTTATTCCTCCAATTAGCAGCAGTAGGTTTGTTTGGGGCTTTTACATCATTTATCAGAGACTGAATCCAAAGATTCCATGGACTGGTTTCATTTTAGTCTTCACACCACTTTCATGTGAGCCCTGGATCTTTGGTCTCATGCTGGTATCTCCTCTTTGGAAAAAAAGCTGGGCCAGACATAATAGTTGCCAGTGTCGGGCACAAAGAATCAGGATCATACTTTAAGTCCCAATTCAGAAGGTTTATTGCTCAAGCCTATACACAAGAACCTACTCAACTAAAGTTCAATACTAAATTGGCATGAGATAAAGGTCAACGGAAATCAAGAGGGGTTGGCTTAGCCTTAGACCATTTGTGGGAACATAATGACTCTAGGCTGATGACTCGTTTTACTCTGCCCCCCCCCCAGCTCTGCCTGCTCTTCTCCTACAGCCATATTTATAACAAGACGATGAATCTTTCTCATGAAATTAGGGTCCCATCTATGACACATTTAAGCAAAAAACTATTGATAAGGAAACAAGTTCTAGTAATAGAAATTTGAATGTGAGGATTTTTTTCCCCTTTGGTATCTCACAGACTCTCTAGGGTTCCAGGGAATACACTTTGAAAAATCATTCATTAGACCATTTCACTGTCACTTTTACATATCTTTTATTATATAAAGTCACCCGCATGCACAAGATTTTTAAAATTACAAGATGCCAGATCCCAGTCCAAGACACTTATAATCTAAAGTTAACTGCTAATCTAAAGGAAGGACAGAGGAGTAGGGAGGAAAAGAGAAAATAGATTTAAAGGTTTTAACTAGAAAAATTAAATTGATTTTGTATCCCACACTGTCACATTAAACAACATTTATTTCTTTATCTTTCTATACTCCCAAATGGATTCAAAGTGATTTACAGCTAGCCACTAAAAATTTGTAATGTAATAATTAAAAACATCATTAATAAACTACAATTAAAATAATAAAATCTGAAAGTAATTAAACTAAGTAACGTATTATTAAATTCATCAGGCATAACAATAAAAATAATGATGGCAAAAGTTAATCAGAGAATGCTCCTATTATAATTGTAAAGGACTTATTAAGAATCCTTCAGCATGAAAACTTCATAGTTTCTGTTTTTGCTATATATCTATTACTTTTTTATTGTAATAACAGGCACTGTAACTTTCGGGGGGGGGGAGATTAAGAGAAAGTTTTTAATTTTTCCAAGCATCTTATCTCTACACTACTAAAACTCTAGTTCCCATAACCTTTAACTGGGCAAAATGGTGCATCATTAGGAGAACAATTTTTGAACCAAGATATCTCAAATCTGCTAACTTATAGAATGGGTCCAAAATCTGGAACCATGCTTCCCAGGGAATTGAAATTTGGCAAATTTTGTAAAACATTTTATGACATAACATTATCATAAAACAGCTTATAACATAAAACAACATGTCATAAAACATTTCCTGCACTGATGTTTGATTGTGTTATACTTTTCGAATGAAGGCAGTACCTTAGCAGTTCTGTCATTGTTGGAGGCAATGCGGAAGCTGATAAGGAAATATCTCTGAAACAATGATTCAATGGGTCATGGGCTACCTAATTGTGTTTATTTTTTGCCAAGACCAGTGATACTTCCAAATAGTTAGCTCTTAGCACTACCAATCAACAGGTAATGTACAGCTTCCGTTTTTCTATCCATTTTTTTGCAGAAAGAACAAGAGGCGGGAAAATTGAAGAGAAAACGCAGGAAAGGAAAAGAGGGAAGACCAATCATAATATCCTGTGTCTGGGACAGGGCAACTGCAAAACAAAAGACTATCTTGAAGAAATGTAGAGAACTTGCACTGTTCCAGGTACAAGAATGAACATTAGCCTCACCAAACTAGGCAGGATACCCAGAAATTTGTGACTGAAAAATCCTTTACTAAATAAAATGAGTTCTAATGTTTTAGGGGGGAAAGAAGAAAAACATCTATACTATTTTCAGATCCAAATAACTCCTGAGAATGTCCCTTGCCATTAAAAGACAAAGTATGCAGCACATCCTTCTTTCTTGGACTCACATCATACTAAACTCTTCCACTACTCCACAGGACATCAAACCACAATACCATCATTTATTTTTGGAGCTTAACTTTGGATATGAGTAAGTCTATAATTTGCAACTGCTATCATCAGATATATTTTTGCTTTCCGGGCTTATTCTCATTTTCTGTTGCATAAATGTTTTAAATCAGGTTGAATGTAACAATAGCAACAGCAAATACAGAAGAATGCCTCAAAACACTGACCCATGATCTTGACTGAACGCCCTTTGGACAGTAGGTTTTACAATCTTTCTTCAAATTCACATTTTTATCACTTTTATATAGAGTTCAAGCTTCATCAACTTTTTATATCAAAGTGACATCTTGCTTTGCTGTAACTCAATTTTGTAAGAAAAGACAGATGGAACTCACAACTAATAAGTTTCAGGGATGGAAGCCAATTATCTATATCTGGAGTGGGAAGATAACTTGGAGAATAGTATGCAGCAGCTCAAGAGCACATTTGGGATCCTTCACTTCCTTCCTATCCTAAAGAATATTACACTTTGGCAAGCTTGTGAATTTCGGATGCTCAGGTCTAAATTTCTCCTTAACAATGCAAATCCTGATTTCATCAAGTAGATCAGTCATTTCCTTCATACTGCCATCCTGGTTCCAAACCAAAAGTCGGACACACCAGAAAAAACCATACCACAAAGAAATAATTCCTTTCCTGAAAATTTTTTGAGGCACTGAAAAGACTCATGCTAATGTCTCCACTTATTTTTAGAAGCAGTCTTAAATATACATCTGCAGTTATAATGTAAAAGAAAATATGGAAATACTTAAGTATTTTTTGAGATTTTTTCCATTATAGTTTAGTATCCTTGAAGTAAATGTCTTCCAATTTCATTATTTCTTGGGAATGACAAAGTCATTGAAATGACTGGAAAAGCCTTAATTTTAGCTTTAAATTAGTATAGACTCTATGCACATTATTTTTAGTACATAAAAGAGTGAACTCAATGAGAGAATTCGAATATGTTTGTGTATTCAAGTGTTTATGCCATAAAAATGAAGAAATTATATGGGAGTAGCTTCAAGTAAGAAATGTCTTTAAAAAGCTTTAAAAGTATACAATTCTGGCCTTATATATATTATTTCATTTTGGATGTCTTCAAATCATTGTGGACTTCTGGTTACTGCCTGGACAAGTCCCTGCAATTTTCTTGGCAAGGTGTTTTCAGAAGTGGTTTGCCACTGCTTCTTTCCTGGGACTGAGAGAAGGCCCAACGCACCCCGTTATTTGTGCCTAAGCGGGACTAGAACTCATGGTCTCCTGCTTTCTAGCCTAGTGCCTGGTTGCAATGTCCCACAATCACATGGCTGCACTTTGCTATGTTTTTGCCAGTTTCTAGCATTTTTTTTTTGCCAATTTCTGGCAAACAACACCATTTGGAACAATGGATTTCTTTCATAACCATGTGATTTCTTAACAGCCCTAGTGATTCACTTCATGACCATTGTAAAAACAATTGTAAAATTGAGTCAGGTCACGTGGAGACCTTCATAACAACCATAATATTATATGGCAGAAATTCTGGAGTCAATTGTAGTCAGGCCACTATATCTGTCAATCCAGATCTGATCCTGTACTTTTCTAACTCTTCCACAGGCATCATTCAAAGATGACAACTAAACTGGAATAAACAACTTCATATCAAGTCCATCTTTTTGAAGCTTAAAGAAATATGGAACATTGCACAGTACCGATAACCAGAGAGCAAACTAACTCTCCATAACAAAATTGATTATATCCCAGTCCTGATGACACCCGTGATACTTAAATCATGCCAGCCTTTTTCCACCCAAATGTCTTGCAACAACTGGATTAATTTATCTGTCTCTGAAGCAAGTTTTTTTTCTGAACAAAATGTATGCAATCAGTATTTTTTATATACTATCAATTCAGAGACAGGAAGAAAGGAAAAACTGAGATCATTATGGAAAAATAAGGTGGCAGGGGGAGGGGCTGTGTGAAGCAAAGTACACATACCAGGAAAGTCTACTGCACCTCTGAAATCTATGTGAAAGGGATTTTAAGCAACAGCCTATTAGTCATGCTATTGGTTAAAAAAAAATAAAGCTTGCACTTTAAAAGGAATCTTATTTAACTTTTTGATACAACTAAATTGCATTTTAATGTAATCTAGAAAATTGCTTTTTTCCCCTGTGGGGAGAAAGGGAGTAAACTAGCACACACTCTTAATACTTGCTCACCCGCTATATTGCTGAATCCCCTTGGTTACAGGAAACTATTTTGTGGTGTGTAGAATTACTGTAATATAAGTGGGGAAAATACATCTGGAAACACTCGGCATGCGGACCTGGGGGTTAACTATCAAACGGAGAAATAAAGTGTTAAGACGGCTGTTGCGGACACATGCGAACCCAAAGCTTCCTCAGCTGCCTCATTTTCGGTGCCAAAAAAAGCTTTATGGCCCGCAGACCATCTGAGAAGGCGGTTTAGCGTGTTTGATTACGAGTTACTTCTGCATGCAATACTATTTAGTAAGCAGCAGAGCAGAGGCTATTCCCAGCGCACATTTGTTGCACGCTCGCCTACAGGGTCCAGCAGCACCAACCCTCAAGGTTGCTCTTCCAACTTTCTTCTGACATTTAAACTTTGGTCATATGATTCACGGCACACCGCGGCTAAGTCCGTCGTACCTGGCTCCGAGCGGACCGCCTACGTCAACAGGTAGGCGAGCCCCGGGTTTTACGGCACCCGGACGACCGGCTAGCAATCTTCCCCTTTTCAAGCGAGATCGTGTGGGAGAACCAGCCCTTTACCTTAAGGGGGACGCCTCGGCATTTTCCTCGGCATCGGCTCCCGGCGCCTCTTGGCCGTCCTGGAGGCAGCGGCGTCGGCGGCTACCGCTGCTGGGATGATACGCTGTTAGGACGACTCCTTGGGAAGTTGACCAGCGACTCATGATGGGAGCGAGAGCATAATGGTTCTGCCGCCGACATGAAAAAAGACAGAGGCGCTCCGTGAAGTTCCTGCTCTCTTGGGTCCTCCCCCTCGAAGGCCGGCGTTTCGGCCAGGAAAAGGGGAGGAGTGAGATTAGCTGCCTTCCTCCAATGAGCCTCCACCATTCACCAGGGTGGGGTCGGCGGGATTTCTCCTGCCCCCCCCCCCCCCCCCCCCCACTCCCCGCCCGCGCTTGCCTCGCTGTAACTTAAGGATTTCAGCAGGTGAGCGGGGCGGCTGAGCCAAGTTGTCTTCCCCCGCAACGGTAAAATACAGTACATCATCTTTTATTCATACTTCCCTCTGCTGAGGCACTCAGAAAGAAAGCCCAGAAGGCAGATCTTTTTCTTTTTCTTTCTTTCTTTCTTTCTTTCTTTCTTTCTTTCTTTCTTTCTTTCTTTCTTTTTCTTTCTTTCTTTTTTTCTTTCTATTTCTCTTTTTTCTTTTTCTTTCTTTTTCTTTTTCTCTTTTTCTTTTCTTTTCTTTTCCTTCCTTCCTCTTCTGCTATGTAAGATCATGTACTTGAAGGCTTTGTACAAGACATCCTTCTCAAAACTCAGAGCAGTAGAAAAGAAATGACTCACAGAGATTGAAAGAGAAGCATTCCTGGGGAAAATTTATAGCCTGCTGTTATGCTTATTTTCTTCTTTTTCCAGTGAGATATAGCTTGTCTTTTCTCTCAGCTCTGCAGATTTGTGCTGACTAGCAATCCGGTATTATGCAGAGTGAGAAAACAAAGTGGGAAATTGGAGATTTATTCTGTTTTAATATCAAAATTGTTCTATATATTTTCCTGTCATTCTTCATTTTATTCGCTTTAGCAGTCATCACATATATCACCTGTAACTGAGATGAATTTGTGGCGTATATCAGATGGCTTGGCTGCTGTGGTATGAGCCCAGGTACACATTTGCAGAAATAAGTCTATCTGAGGTGGTTCAGTCAGAATTCCTAAAGGCCATCAGGTTTGGTTTCAGCCGCAGTGAGAGTTCCATTGTTTAATTCACCATTCCTGCTTTGCTTGATAGTTGCAGGAAAAAAATCTCACTTTTGCACATTTTCTTTATAAATGCATATCTATGAACAAACAGAGCTTTTATGCTGGCACAATCTACCTACCTTTATCTCTTAAAGCAGGGATCCCCAACCCCTGGGCCATGGACCAACACCGTCTGTAGCCCACCAGGAACCAAACCGCACAAGCGAGCAAAGCCCCATCTGTGCAGATGTGGGATCCAGGCAGCGTGCGAAACCACCAAATCACCCACTATGGAACCAGTCCCTGGCACCCAAAAGGTTAGGGGCCAGTGTATTAAAGGACAGATATTGTAACTTATTCTCATTACATCGGCCCTTGCAAAGATGAAGTCAACATTGGAGGTCATGTACTCATGCACTGCTCTTACTGTAGAGTCATTGTGTCATCCACGTGGTGCCTATTTTAAGCAACATGTGAGCAAGCTGAATGAATTGTGCACTTCGTTATCACATTGGTCCTCTGCTGTTTCTCAGAAAACGGCCAATTTTTGCACTACAGATATTCCTCAACCTACACCACAATTGAGCCCAAAATTTATGTAGCTAAGCAAGGCAGTTGTTAATGAGCTTTGCCCCATTATAGGATCTTTCTTGCCACAGTTGTTAAGTGAATCACTGCAGTTGTTAAGTTAGTAACACAGTTGTTAAGTGAATCTGGCTTCCCCATTGACTTTGCTTGTCAGAAGGTTGCAAAAAGTGATCACATAACCCCGGGACACTGCAACCGTCATAAATATAAATCAGTTGCCAAGCATCTGATTTTTTTTTTATTTTGATTTTTTAAAACAAAAACATAAAATACATCTTTTTTTAAAAAAATTTGATTTATATGCCGCCCTTCTCCGGAGACTCAGGGCGGCTTACAATGCGCTAAGCAATAGCCTTCATACTTTTGTATATTTACAAAGTCAGCTTATTGCCCCCACAAACTGGGTCCTCAATTTACCTACCTTAGAAAGGATGGAAGGCTGAGTCAACCTTGAGCCTTGGTGAGATTTGAACCTGCAATAATTGCAGGCAGCTGATGTTAATAACAGGGCTTTAGACCACTGTACTATCCAAGGCTCCTTTTCAAAATGAAGCATTGATCCGGTCATAAATTGGTACAAATCACTAACAAATCTTAATTTTCAATTAACACAACTTAATATTTTACTCAATTGTTTCCCTAAATTCTGTCTATTTAACAATGCCGTTATCCCAAAAAACCCGTTACTTAAATCTTTAAATTCTAACCAAATATCATTTTTTTAAAAAAAATTAATTTATATGCCGCCCTTCTCCAGAGACTCAGGGCGGCTTACAATGCATTAAGCAATAGCCTTCATACTTTTGTATATTTATACAAAGCCAGTTTATTGCCTCCATAATCTGGGTCCTCATTTTACCTATCTTAGAAAGGATGGAAGGCTGAGTCAACCTTGAGCCTGGTGGGATTTGAACTTGCAGTAATTGCAGGCAGCAGATGTAAGTGGATATTAATAACTGCCGTAGTCTACTGAGCCACCAAAGCTCATTTCATTTTTCTTTGTCTTTGTCTTTTTACTTAGATGAATGTATTTTAAAAATATAAATCATTACAATTATTATAAGCCTTTAAACAATATTTTAACTGTTGCTCCCAATATAATCATCTTCATTGCTGTTTATCCCTACATTATCATCCTAATTTTAATTATTAATCCCAACATAATCATTTTATTTTTGCCGCTAATCCTAGCACAGTCATCTTTATTTTAACTGTTTATCCCAACACATCATCTTCATTTTAATCATCATCTTTTACTGCTAATCCCAGCATATTCATCTTTATTTTTACGGTTTAACCCAGCATAATCATTACATTTTTACTGTTAATCCCAGCATAATCCTCATTGTTTTGCTGTCATACCCAGCATAATCATTTTTCTTTTTGCTGTTAATCCCAGCATAATCATCTTAATTTTACTGTTATCCCAGTATAATCATCTTTTTATTGTTACCATCCATCTATACATTACTTATTCCCAGTTAATCATATTATCATTATCTTTTTTATGACAATTTTAACATTGAGACATAGTTCTTATTTCAAACACATCTTTGTATGCATTTATGAATCTCTTTTAACATAATTTATTTCTCTCATATTCTAATTCCCATCAGTATTTCAATTTTATATATCTTCTATCCATCCATATTTATCTATAAAAACCTCCTTTTTATTGTTTCTATCCACCTATACGTTGTTTTTTCATTTTTAATCACATTGTTTTAATCTTTTTCTTTTTCCAGCCGTATATGCCTTATTTCTTCATGTTCTCGCCTGCTAGTATATATTTCATTTCATTTTCAAAGTCTTCAAATTTTGTCCTCCATGTATTATTTTAGTTCTTTTTCTTACTTTTATTCTGGATAAAATGTATCAAGTTCTTCCTTCTCTTGTTCCTGCGCCAAATCCTTCTCTTTTTCCTGCGCCAGTTTTTTAAATTGTTATTATTCCAATTATGAGAGTTCCATTATAGTTTCCCTTTCTTTTCACCAAAGTCAAGCTGCCTGCAGACAAGAAGAAAAACCTCCTCCACAAAATCCCACGGCTATTATCTGTAGAGTTCACAATTTTCCATAACAAAAGACAAGTTCCAATGTTCCTTTTTGAACCAGAAGGTGTCTCTCTACAATCAACAATTTCTATTAGTCATGCAAGAATCCATTTTAATTCAATTATATAACAGTCCAACTTGATTACTCTTCTTCTTTTAATTTTAAAAATATCAAATATCTTCTTTTTTAAGGTCCAGCTCAAATTTTAAAACTCTATCCAGTCTTTTCTCCATGTCTCAAAATTAGTTGTTTGTCGGGTCTTTGTCTCTTTAAGGTTACATTTTAAACTTTCCATTGCCCCTTTGTTGTACAGCCACTGTTTATGGCTAGCAGTCTTCTGGTTAAAAATATTGCTCTAAGCATTGTTACAAGCCTGGGTTGGTTGTCACTGACCCAGCTTCAAAGAGCTCCGTTTCAATCCACTTTCCTCCTGCACATCTCTTAGCCCGGTTGTCCCAGCTTCGTGGCAGCCGCCATAGCTGCTGCCCCCCGCCACCGACTCACAGAGGGTTCTCTCTGATCTCCAAGGAACTTGCCTGTTCCTCTTGGTTGTCCGAGGTGCCCCTCTTTCTTCCCTGTCCCTACAGGACGGTTCCGGTCTGAAGACCCATTGGCAGCTGTTCAGCAGCTGGGGTTTTCGTGGCACTCATCAGAGCCCGCTATTTCCCCAACTGTCTCACCGCAACACCAAACCGGAAGTCACCAAGTATCTGAATTTTGAACTCATGACCAAGGAGTTGGCACAAGGGTCATAAGTATGAAAAATGGTCATAAATTGCTTTTTTAGTGCCATTGTAACTTCTAACAATTACTAAACATGGTTGTAAGTCAAGGACTAGCTATTTTCATCTCACAAATATAGCTGGTTAAATGGATTTCACATTTGATCTTTTAGAAAAAAAAACATGATTCCTTCCAAGATGGAAGGAATCTTCATAAGGAAAAAAAAAATCCTCAACTGTAAATTGACTGAGTTAAGATTTAACTTTTTCCACTTCATCTGATATTGAAGTAAATGAATAAGTCAGCATTCCCACCTTATAGAAGTCATCTATTATTTATTTAAATTGATGTATGGCCAGTCCATCTTATAAACATGACTTTGGATGGCTAACATATAAAATATCAATACAGAATATTAAAATAATAAGCATCCTGAACAAAAGAACATAAAATGGCAATGGAGTAAACCAATATAATATTATGGGTTCACCTAATTTCTCAACCTCCAAACCAGGAAAGCAGACAAATCTTAAGGGCTTTCCAAATGGCTAGCAGGTCCAAGACCAAACTGACCTTGAGTGACAAGTGCCATTTCATTACTGAGTCTTAGAAGATGGGATTTCCTAATTGACAGGAGCTGGAGCATTACCTTCCTGCCACGCCTGATGTTGAGACCATTGGAGAATGAGGTTTCCTCAAATAACCTGCCCATGATGCCATGAAGGGTTTAAATTGACCTGCAAGCATATTTAAAGCCAGAACTGTTCACAAGGTAAAGGTATTTGGATCTATCACAGCAATCCAGGTGGATCCCATATCTAGGCAGAAGGAAAAGAATTTGAACATATTGAAATAGAGCCTGGTCATTTGTACACAGAGAAAGAATTATCTGTGATCTTGCTTCTATGTTAAATTTTCCTAGAAAAATCAGTACAAATCTGCACCTTGCTACTGAGGCCCACTAAATAGCAATTATCCTGTCAAGTGCCAGGGACATCCAGACAAATGAATATAAAGATTTATTGCAAGCTTAAGCTCTCTACAAGAATCTGAACTACTAACCGTTAAAGCAATTTGGTGGTAAATAAGGAATTCACAGTGGGCTGGACTTAGGTTTCTTGTGGCCATGAAAGGATGACTGATGACATGTTTGACCCTTCCCTCAGGCTCAGTCTGGTCATCTACATATATTATGTGTCTGTTCCCAGACATACTGCTTCCCATTATGCAATGATGGCTGCAAAACAGTGCTAAAAGAAAAAAAAATGGGGAGGATTGTTGCAACCTTCATAAAATGAGTGGATTTTTCCTCTTCCATGTTTCTGATACAGGAGAAGCCCGTGTGAAAGTGAGGCCTCTGTGCCATTTTTTTTCCCATTGCCCAGATTTTCTGCCACAAATCTCCTGTGTGGCAGGCAATTTAGGTTTACATCAATTCAGCTTGGAAAAGCCTTCAAATGCAGTCATGCGGAGATACCATGTTTGTAAGGAAAAGGCTTTTTAGGCTTCACAACCCAACCCATTTCCTGATAACTCCATAAATAGCTTCATCCTTTCAACACTAAACCCTAGATTCACAGGACTTGTTGATAGGCCATTAAGTGAATTGAAAATATTTTCGTTTCTCTAACATTTGCAAAAATTACAATAAGTAATTTCTCTGCTGAGGAATAGCAATAGCACTTACACATATATCGCTCCATAGTGCTTTATAGCAGTGTCTGAGCAGTTTACAAATGTCAGCATACTGCCCCCAACAATCTGGGTTCTCATTTTACTGACCTCAGAAGGATGGAAGGCTGAGTCAATCTTGTCAGGATCAAACTCCAGGCTGTGGACAGAGTTAGCCTGCAATACCGCATTCTAACCACTGCACCACCACAACTTCCACAATAAATAGAATCATCCATTTTGTGCAGTTCTGAACTTCTGGATGATGCATACAAGTAATTATCAGCATAATTACCTGTATGCATCATCCATAATAATTGGGGCTGGAATTTCCATTGCTAAGCAATGCCATTATAAAGTGAAATATCACATTATTGCATTGCTTAGCGATAGAAATCCCAGCAGTCCCCATTGCCATTTGTAACTGAATCCCACCAGTCCTTAGGTGAGGACGCACCCCGATCTAAGCCACTCCCCTCTTGGTGTCTCCTGGCTCCAAGCTAGTAAAGTAAGGGACTGCCTCATCTCGGACTCCCCCCACTTACCTATTTTCCCCACCCATCTGGGGAAAGGATGGGTGGAAAGGATGCCCTTTTGGCCCCATTACACAGTAGTACTCTTCGGCTATGGCACCAGCAATTGGTACTGGTGTTGAAATAAAGGCCCAGGGTTTTCAGCAGTCTCAGGCAGCCACCCCCAATCCCAGGCCTCTACTTCATCCCCAGTGCTGCCACAGCCAAGCACTCTAGTGCTACACAATGTCCCAGCTGCCTCCACCACCCTGTGCTTCACTGGTCCTGATGCACCCAGCTGACTTTTGTTGTTGTCTTCCTCTGTGTTGTCTACACAGCGTGGCCAGGATATGAGGAAGCTTCTGGATACCTTGGGCCTTCTTCCCAAAGTCAAATTTGCCTTTCTCCAAATTGCAGGCAGCTTTATTAAGATGCTTCAGAAAGCCTCAGCAACCATTATACACTGATACAAACCATTATAGACAATTAACTTTCTCCAAGTAATCTATTGCCAATCTTTTCAGGGGCCCATTCAGATACAGACATCTACTGCACACTCACCAAACTCCACAGCATCTTCCCTCCCTCCCTTTCATCTTCCCCATCAATTTGCCCACCCTCACAAATGTTGCCAATCTATTTTTTTTTCTTTAAAAAATGCATTATCATGTCCCCCTGGACACATCATCACACACACCAGTTTGGAAACCCTTGATTTAAAGCTACTAAATTTGGCATGCAAAATATGGATGACCTCTAGACGGAAACAATAAGTTTTATGTTTCTTTTTGCTGCCATCTGTTGATCATCTGAATTCTTTTTTTTATTAAAGAGTTTTACAGTTTTACACAAACCTATTCCCCCCCTCCTTCCCCCCTCCCTATCCCTCCCCCCCCCCCCCCCCGACTTCCCAGAGCAAAATACAGGATAAAATATAAAACAAACATTATCAAACATAAGCAACCTAACTATAAACTCTAAACACCCCTCAGCACTTTAACTCCCCCTTACATACCAAAATATATAAGTATAAAAAATCTACCTAAGTATTTCATTCATAAGCTATTTGCAACTTTTTAGTCCCATATTTATTCTGGATGTGGTCAATCCATCTTCTCCATTCCGATATATATCTTTCATTCGAACAGTCTTTTAAATATGCAGATATTTTAGCCATTTCTGCCAAATTAGTTACTTTTAATGTCCATTCCTCAATAGTAGGCAAGTCTTCCTTCTTCCAGTACTGCGCCACCAATAATCTGGCTGCAGTTATTAGATTCAATATCAATTTAGTCTCTTTCACCGTACAATCGTACAATCTGTAATTATACCCAATAAAAAAAATTGTGGAGTAAATTTTATCTTCTTTTTAAGAATATTTTGCATAATCCACCATATCTTAATCCAGAATGCCTTAATTTTTTTACATGTCCACCATATGTGATAATATGTTGCATCATCACATCACATCTCCAGCACATAGACTGTAAATTGGGATACATACAAGCTAACGTTTTGGGATCTAAGCGCCATCTATAAAACATTTTGTAAAAATTTTCTCAAATTTTGAGCTTGAGTAAATTTTACATTTCTAACCCATATTTTTTCCCACGTTTCCATCATTATTGGTTCCTCAATATTTTGTGCCTATTTTATCATACAATCCTTCACTAATTCCATCTCTGAATCTATTTCTATCAATGCATTATACAATCTTTTAATATGCATTGGGCTTTGGTCCCTAATTTGTTTTATCAAGTTTTTATCATTTTGTAAAATACCAATCATCTGAATTCTTGGAGCCCAGATTTGTTAGCCTGATTTACTAGGAGAAGGTGACTGTCAAACATGTGATAGGGCTCATTATCAGTTTATAATGAAAATATTGAGAACTAGGTGCTATGCTACTAATCAGATTTTTGAATTATTTTAATTAATTAACTTAAATTTATCGGCTGCCTAATTCCAGTAGTCTCTGGAGCTTGGAGGAGCACGGAACATAGAATCAACTATATACAATACATAGCTCAAAATCAAACTATTTAAACCTTCAGATAATATAATCATTAGGAAAGTGAAGTCTTCTTAAAAATCAAAATAGCATAGGGTAGGTTAGAGCCCTAGTTGTTAGTGGGTTCTGGTACATAAGTGTTAGGATATGGTTTGGGCCTAACTAGTTGTCCAGGCAATATATGTGTCCTGTACCTTTAATTTGTAAATGTTACGTTCTTGCTGAGTCATGCTGTAATGAGGTAATGACTGGTTGTGAGCGTATTTAAGTGAAGCATTGTAACATGTTCAATTGATGATATGATGATATGCTGCTATGCTGCCATTGAGAGGAGTTGCTATCTGCTAATCATCGTTTGATGGATCTGCTACCATCGTGGTTTGTGAACCAGAGTGAGTTTGTTATTCTGTAACTACTGATTAAACTGGCAAAGACTTGGAATTTGTTTAATGACTCTGAGACTGTTTTTTCTTACTATAAAGTAAGCTTTTGATAAACCAGTTTGCTTATCTCTTATTCATTGCTCTCAGCAACGTTTCCTTGTGCAGTTACTCTGCTGGTTGGTAATACAACATCAATATCCTTAACACATAGGATATATTTGAATGCACAGGATTTTCTCCTCATCGTTTTTTATTTAATTGTAAGACACCCAGAGTCAATATGTCATCAGGCACTCTCTAATTCAGGGCTGTCAAATTCCCGGCCCATGGGCCGGATGCATCACTTGCTGGCCATGGCCACACCCAGCTTAGCGGAGAGGAAAAAAATCCCAATATGTCATGTGACGCTGCTGTGACACCGTAGGTTTGACACCCCTGCTCTAATTCTAATAAACAATATATAAATGGAGCCTCTTATTGCACAAAACTTACAGGAGTCTAGCATATAGGTTCAATAAACTAAAATTGAATAAACCTAAAGGCTGCTTTAAGCTTAGCAGAGTACAGAAAATACTACCACCTGGATTGGTGGCAAAGTAAACCATTCCCTCTGAATGAATTCTGTAGCTGTGGCTAATTTGCAATTATTATCAAATGGCTTCAGTTTAGTGAAGGGGTCTCTAACCTTGGCAACTTTACGACTTGTGGATTTCAACTCCCAGACTTCAATTCTGGGAGTTGAAGTCCACATGTCATAAAGTTGCCAAGTTGGAGACCCCTGATTTAGTGCACAGAGCCTCTGCAGAAGATCAGACGCTGGTGTTACTGCATGTGTAGAATATTCTAAACCCAGGTGTGCTTATCTCAAAGCAAACACAATTCACCAGTAAATATCATTTCCTTACATATTATAGGCTGCTATTGAGGTAATCTGATTGTATACAGAATTTTTTTAAAGCACCAGTATTACAGATTCCATTTCATTTTTCTCATTAAGTACTTGCTGCCCAAACCCCTTGGTGTGAGCCTAAGGCACCTCTGCTGATATAGACCTAAATATTGGTTTTTGTTTCCCAATTTTAAGTTGTCCACAATTCTCAAAGGTCTGGGAAACCTGTGATATAAAGTTATATGAATGGAGACACCACCATAGGTGGTGGGGGGGAATGGAGAATTCCACATGCAAGCTAAGTACTTGACATAAAAATGTCTGAATCCAAACTAAAGGCATAATATTTACTACCAAAACTAATAACACCTTATTATTAAAAAAATCTACACATTTTAAAGCTTCTGGTGGTACAAATAGGAAAGGCAGCTATAAGATTTCACATTAAAATTCTAGGGACAGGCATTGAACATAAAGCTAATTAATTTATAAAGTTACATAAAGTAGATAAAATATAGTTCTGCAGTCTTCAGAAAGTCTTCCTGGCACATTTTCCTTAATTAAATTTTATCACATGTAAGCATATTTGCTTTTTGTATATGATTTTTTTATATACAGAGTTTTTCTTGATATTAAATAATCTTCTTAAAATCTGATGTTTAAAATATACATCCTAACTATTCATACTTGTGGGGATACTGCAAATTATCCAATATTTATTTAAGAATATTGTTTGGCAATGCCGTTTACCGCTTGATTATTAAAACACAACAATAATGTAATGGAATACTTTGATAACTGGAAAGTTGTGCAAGTCTACATATTCACTGTTTTAAACCCTTGCTCTTTGTATTTCTGTGGGTATGTGTGAAATGTTAATAACTGTGTTAAAGAAAGGATTATGATGAAAAAAGCTGGAATAAGTAGCTTTAAAGTACAGGCAGACTGTTCCTCCCCTGAGAGTACCTAATATATTATTAGAGAATTTGGTGGGGGGAAAATAATCCATTTTCTATTTATAAAAGATTCTTTCAATAGTTCAGTAGTTTATTACATGTTAGGTATTACAAGATTATTCACCAATAAAACAATATACTGCAACATGTCATTATTAAAGGTTGTCAATTATATGAGGCATGACTGCTTTGTTTTCCTATTATAATTATTTCTGCTAATGTATATATTTGTTTCTTCTTGCATACAGAACTATTTTTGTATACTTATTACTTGTTTCAGTGCTCTGTATTTCATATCACTGGATTATAGGATTATGGTTACATAGGAATAAGTACCGTAGAGCTGAATTCTGTTTACACTTAAAAGGACTTGGGGATATATAACTACCCTACAGTATGCATTGCTAATTCAGCTATCTAAAGGTAAAGCCAAATGATTTAAGTGGAGCTAGCCCTTGGTATCCACAGAATTGCAGCCCAAATCATTCACACTAATATAAATATATTCTATTTAAATAGGACACTGGTTTTAACTTGACCCTTTGTCCTTCAATTTGCTTTTTTAAGAGGATGGTGGTGCTCTCTGGTGGTTGCTTTTATAACTATTGCTAATAAGATTAGTGGAATTAAGGATACATGCTTGGATATCGTAAATAGAAACACTGTATCCCTGCTTCTTGACCATAAGGAGCTGCAAAAATGTGTGCTAAGAGCCAGGTACGTGTAAGGACATTGCAAGAGCCAAATAGATAAAGATAACATCTCTCAAAGTCCCATTCTAGATCAGAAACTGCACACATAGGCTCTTTTTAAAAATAAAATCCTCCACTAGAGAGCTCATTATGTTACCATTTTCTGAGTTATTTGACCATTAACTACCATGTTCAAATGAGAGAAAGGTCTCTTGGTCCCAAAAGCATTCGTGGTGGTTGTAGCCAGGGAAGATGTTTACATTCTGCAATATGTTGTTCTGCAACAATGTTATTTCCAATAGTCTGCCATAAATTTAAATCACCCAGAGTTATTAGTCATGATGTAAATAAATAAAACCAAAGTATGGTAACCTCCCATAAGACTTGCTAGTTTTTCGACCTTACTAAATCAATGTACATTTATATAAATATATTGTTCAAAATGGAGAATTCATCAAGATGTATTTTCTGAGTTCTGATAGAACTTTTATCATAACCAAAGCTACTCTGTATTGGTTGCTCAATGTCCATCTAAAATATTTGTTGGTAAAAACATAGCTCCAATGTCTGCCACATTTCTCTTCTCTCCCTTCCTATATTCCCCCCCACCCCCCATTCAGCCTGGCTGATGACAAACCCCAGAAGTCTGCAGGTTTCTTTGTACAGTAATTATTATCACAAATTGAATCCCACATTTTTTTTCTATAGATTTGTAAAATCTACCATTCTGGAGAATTCTAGAATATATTGTTTCTTTTTAAGGTTGTGCCAATCATAGCATTTTGAATGTGCTCCCTTGCTTTCTGGAAGATTTGTTTGTTTGTTACATTTCTAAACTGCCCACCTCCCTCAAAGGAGGACTTCGTTAATCTTCATACCTCCTACTTCACCTTACTTGAATGCTTGGACGTTTATGGACTGAAAGAAAAACAGAAAGGTCAAGAGTTTTCCGGTACATTCTGTTTATAGAATGATAGATTTTACACATGCATGCTTTTTAATTGTTTTACAGTAATTAATGATAAGTTCTTTGCGGTAAATTAGCCAGGCACATACAGTGTCATTGCACCGGTTCTGTACTTTTTTGTTAATAAAAACTAAATAATTACTTGCAGACAATTTAAGTTTAAGAATTTAAATTACTTAAATTCTTAATTCTCCTTAAAGGATTAGGTTTAACGCAAACAGAAAGCTCAGTTCATGTAGTTCACATCATATCTAGTTTGACCCTGAGCATTTATTTTGTTTTTTGACAGCTATATTTTCACAAATTGTCGGTTTAGATTTTAGACTCATTTGTGCCTCTGATTAAGCATATTCATGCTTCTGAAATGTTATGTCCCAGTTGTTGTGATCTCACAACACGTTCATCCATTGTTTACTGAACTGTGGCTTACTAAATTAATCCAGTTGTCTAACTTCACACAACACACATGAACTATTAACTACCCCATCTGTCATGTGAAGCCAGGCTATACATAATCATATTTTTGTTAGAATGATGCCGCAGTTCAACCTATTCAACCTATTGTTTTTGCAAGCTGAAGTTATTTGGGGTGACTCTGGAATTCCACTGAATCAAAGTTCAGAAGAATGATTTTGTCTACTACAACAAAGCTAACCTGGTAAGTGTTCTAATTTAGAAAATGTAAGTATCAGTCAATACACTCAGTACTAACTAGGCTAATTTAGTAAAGATCCCAAAAGTGCTTTTTTTCTCTGAAAAGGCAATTGCATTTCCTTGTTTTTTTTCCTTTAAAAATGTTTCATTTCTCAACCAAGAAGCTTCTTCAGTTCATGAACTAAAGAAGCTTCTTGGATGATAAGTGAAACATTTTCAAAGCAACCAACCAAGAAAGTCCAGTTGCCTTTTGAGGGAAAAAAAGCACCTTTGGGACAACCATGACCTGGATGATTGAGAATCTTCATAGAAATTTAATAAGTGCCAATTATAAAAATTAGGTATTAAAATACTACAACATTGTTATGCTACCTCCTGGAAGAGATACCTAGAAAGTATGTATGTATGTTTTCACAGTATGTATTCTGTGATACTTCAAATCAAGCTCATTTTACCTTTACTTTCCTAAACTGTATAGAACAAGCCAGCCTCTTCTTTTGTTGAAGAGACAGATTTGGTTTAAAGATATGATTTACATGATTTTGTAGTCACTAAATCTTAAAATTTAATATTGTAAAGCATCTTGGGTCACATTCATTTTAATTCGTCCCGGGCCAAATTATCTAATGTGGTTTTATGCTGTCTTTTAAATTTTGTAATCTATGTGTTTTATTTTTTGGCTGTTCACCGCCCTGAGTCCGGCGGGAGTAGGGCGGTATATAAATTTAATAAAACTAAACTAAACATGCTCTTCTAAAAAATTAAAGGAAGCCCTATTGCACTTTCAGTGTTATATAAATTTTAGTAAATTTGGTTTTTCCACTGTAAACATTCTTGAATTTGAATCTGAATGTAAATGAAATGAATGTTAATGAAGCTGAAATGTCTTGGAATTGAAAACTTCATTGTTCCCTGACAATGACAGGAGACATTTAATAACCAGGAGATAATGGTTTCCTCCATTCATCAACAATTAAACAGTTGGTTAGAAAAGGGGAAAAAAGATTGCTTTGGTTGCTAAGCAGTGATTCACCATTTGTGCTACATTCATTCATGTTTGTTGTATGTATTCAATAGATAAAGACACACTTTACATAGATCTATCTAATTTGGATTCTTTGTTATTTTACTATAATTCATGTCACAGAATGTAGGCCCCTACTAATGTTTTATACACAAATCTGATCTAGCAGCCTCTCCACATGGAGACATTGGTCCTTTAGAGCAGAAATCTGGAACCTTGGAAGCTGTGGGCTCTCAGGCTCATTTCGAAAGTCCTTTGCAAGAGACCAAGACAGCTCTCTAGTAAAAAAAAAAAAATGCTCTGTCACTTCCTTACCAGCTTGCTCTCTGGCAGGAGAGAGATAAAAGGTATTCAGAAAAAAAAAAACCAGGAAAAAAATTATCAGAAACAGAAAAATGGCCGTTCTCATTTATTGTTGGCTTTAACTACATACAAACACCACACGCATGCAATAATGTAATTACCAAAAGATTAGTCTGTTATGGCCCTCAATAAAATAAGGTTGCTAGTCTGAGCTTTAATCAAAATGCAGAGCCCACCTGAAACAAATAGGAATATTCTCTCTCTGCAGAGAAGGTACTCTCTAATTGCCTCTATTTTATAAAGATTGCTTCCAGCTGCCAATATGCCCTTTGATTGCCTCACCTGAATCAGATGGAAAAGGATAATTAGCATACCAAAGACATGTCCTTGCAAACTCCTGGAGTCTGGACTATCTCCAGGTATTTAAATCTCATGGGAGACAAATTAGGCAGCAAAATCCCACAGAATGAGCCCTGTGGGTTATGAGTAATTTTCCACTAGCCTAGGGGTGCCTAGTTTTTCCTGAGTAAAGGGCCACATTTGATCTTTGAGTGGCATGCCACGGGGTTGGATTCTATGGAAAGTGGCATGACAAGCATTTAATTTATATCAAAACTTACAACTTGGCATCAGAATTTGGAGTTCTCTAGGTGCCAAATTTTAGAGGAATCACTAAGGTACAAAATCAAATTCTAAATGGACATCCAAAGAACTACTATGACAGGAATAAGCAAGCTAGAATATTCCATGTTTTGAATCATAAGCTTCCCCAATCTTCTGCCATTATTCCTGTTGGTTAGCATCAATAGGAGTCAAAATGTAAGACATTACGTCCAGGAATTTTTGAAGTTGTATAGCGAATCTGTGCTCATGCACCTTATTCAATAAGCCACCCTTTCCCAACTTGATGTTCTCCAGAACTGTTGACTTTATTTTTTCAAATCTTCTGTCAGTAGAAGATTGGAGCTTCTAGTGAAGACAAGGAAAAAGTTCTGAGACCATTCGTAAAGTTGACTAAACAATAATTCATAACTTTTCAAATGTGGGTGTTAGCTCTTTCTCCAAAGATTAGAAGAGAAGGATATGATAGATCCTATATATTTAGTATTGTGCCCACTGGTACAGCAAATGTAACTTTAAATAACCTCCTGTTAGCTTTTTCTGGTGCTTGCAAAAGGCGGAAGAAACACAGAGGAAGTTGTGGAGAATACACAAGCAGTGCAACAGAGCTGTTGCTTCATAAAGCATTGGTAGAATCTCAGGGTCAGGGCCCTAACAGCTGATCACAACCAAAAAACTGAATCTCAAATTTTATTTTATTTTTAAAGAAAAGGTTACAGAATCCTGAAAACCTGATATATTGGTCATTTATCAGCAAACACATTAAGGTAAGGACTCTTTTCATCCCTCTGATTCACTTTCTAATTTTCTCTTGTTGCACTTTCTCTTGTTGCTACCTACTGTATTTGCTCATTAAGAAACAGATGCACAAATATTACATTTCTACACTGTTATTTCTGTTCCAAGAGAAGAGAATATCTGCAGCTCAGGGTTGAAGTGTGCTGGCCTTCGTAATCTCTAAATTTACTTGTTTGTTTACATACATTTTATTAACCAATTGGGCAACCTCATCAGTGTGAGTAAGGCTGGGGTTTGCACTGCAGCCTGTTTATATACAGTAGTTTATATACAATCAAGTAGAAAACAATACCCTAATCAAAGAACTACCAACAAGAAAACCACACCCCTACCCCAGCTGGCCGGGCAAACTACCATCTATATATTTAACAGAAAATGTACATGTCACATTTTAAACTAGAACTAATGCCATTCAGAGTGAAATGGATTCCAATTGTTTTAACTTCCACATATTTTCTATTCATCACAAGGGAACCACCACTATGAACTACTGCTTCATTGTTCCAGAGTAGATTCAAACGTGAAGACCAACCCTCTGCTATTATTGGCATTATGTTTATTGAAATCTCATGCAAGTAATTTAAATGTTTGTGCTCAGCTAGGATCAAAATTTTGCTGGTTCCAAAATGCTGAGCACACTAACATCTAGTTATTAATTGGACTGACACCATCAAGAAATCTCAGAGCTCCAAGAAAGACTGAGGAGCAAAAAAAAAAAAAAAAGTCCTTGAAAGAAGACAAAGCAAAGCATTTCCATATTGTGACTGAGAAAATGATAAGGGTGAGTTTGAAGGGGAATGTAACCTTTTTTTTTTTTACAGTACTCAAGAACTTGGATTCCCAACAAGAAAAAAAATAATGCCTGAGCCCTGCACTCCTAGTTTTTCTATATTGACAAGTTCAGGACTTCGTGTATATGCTGTAGAGCACGGGTGACAAACTCGATGGCATCACATGATGTATTGAGACGTTTTGTGACTGTTTTTGCATTTGCGGAGCCAGGATGCGGATGGCCTGTGCATGACCCATCCGACCCGCAGGCTGCTAATTTGACATCCCTGCATAGAGCATACGAATACGAGCAATGCCTTTCTGGATCATACCTCTGGTCCACCTAATCTTTCAATCTGTTCTTACAGTGGCCAACCAATGCACAAGGAAACCCACTAGTCTTTCAGCACAGTCACATTGCCATCAAGGCTTAGCCATTGATCCCCATGTCTTCCATGAAGGTCTAACCTGCTTTACACCATTGAACTGTTTGTTTGTTGTTTTACTTCTTCTCTACTAATCTGGAGACAAATGAGTATGGAATATGTAGTACTGTAGTTTGTATTACCACATCTCTTTCCTGAATAGAACAATAACTTGCTATATTAGTATCTTTGGTAACAATAGCAGGCAATATCCTGGGGTGTGTGTGTGTGTGTGTGTGTGTGTGTGTGTTTTAAAAAAATATTTAAATTGCCCTGTCTTTGTTTTGTTTTGTTTGTTTATTGTTTCTTGCATTAGTCATTTGCTTTCTGTTCTGTCCGTTTCTGTCTCCTTTGTTTATTGTTCGCAAGTATCCTTTCACATTCTCAGTGAATTTATTTAATTATATGTAAACATATTTTAATTGTATTCAGCACAAATGTATATTAAAAATATAAAAATGCTTTTATTTTCATTTATAACACAATTTGCATTTCAATATTGTTAGAATTTTGGCAAGCACATATTTAGTCTTCTCCTGTTGATTTAACATGCATAATTAGCAAAGCTAACTGGTATTACAAAGGTTGCATGTAAATCAAAATATAAACTGCAATGATTTTATGAATAAGGCATTGGGATGCTTTCCCCAGAAACTATAGAGTGGCTCATATCTAATCATTTACTTGATGTTTATTGTTACTGGTTAATTAGATGAGTAAATCTGATTTTGAGGTTCACAGTATCTGCTATGAAATTATGAAGGCCCACATAAGGAGAATGTTGTTGAGTCTAAAGAGTTTGCCATTGATATAAACACCCAAATATATTTGCTGGCAATTACAACCTTCTAGAAAGCAATATAAAACTCCAGATAAAGTTGTGTGTGTGTTGGTACTTCTCTTTTTTTTCTCTGATGAGGCTCCTTGCAAGTAGAATAATCTAAAATAATCTTATATTTCTATTAATTATCTGGGTTCATAATATGTTTTGTTTCATTTTGCCTTATCACTTGACCCAACTATTGTGGATTGTAAATCATGGTTTTTGCCTTAGCATGATGTATGAGCTAGATTATTATAGTTTATTCAACAAGTCATGTTAAAATGATTTCTCAGCTACTTATTAATTAAATTAATAAAATATATTGAGGGAGACTATAAAATAGCACAGAATAAAAACATATTCAGAATGGAATTGCTAAAACCACAATAAACATAGAAAAGTGTGACAAAAAAGTGAACAGAGATGTTTTTATTTTCCAGAAATTCAATCTAAACATGATAGAATGTATTAAATATGACTAATAAACATGACTTTAATACATTCATTACCATAATTTATACTATTATTACCGATCCAATCATCCCAAGAATTGATTCTCTCAATTTTAAAGTATTTAGGAAGATGGGTGAATGCATCTCTTCCACCAATTTTATTGTTAATCATTTTAATAATGAAGTTTAACCAGTGTCAATTTTAACTGCATTAATTTTATTAAGTTTTATATTGATTTTTTTATTGTTGCAAACCACCTTGAGTATTAGAATAAAAAGAGGTTCATATTTGTTTGTTTGTTTGTTTGTTTGTTTGTTTGTTTTGTACTTTTATACCACCCTTTTCCTTTCGGTAAACAAAATCTTCCTTTCTAATTCTGTGTCAAATAAACTTAAAAATATAATTACATTTTACTATATTCTTTTTTTCCCTGTCACTACCTACATTATCTATGTACAAGGTCAGCTTGTATTTTTGAAGATAAGCAATCATCATCATCATGCTCTGTTATATGGGCTTGAATATTATCTTCATAGTAGGAAAATATACACATAATCAAGTTTAAGCAACAAATTGAGCCATGTTGACTAGGAATTTTAAACACTGCAATCTCAAATTGCATCTAGTGAATGCTAGGTTAGGAAAGACCAGATTACAGGACTATGTAAAGAAATTCCACATTGTCTGTATAATATACCCCATTGCTTGTTTTATAAAATCCTCCAGATTTGTTAGCCCTATTTAAGTCTATCAGTGTTTTTCTGCCTGTTTCTAGTGTGAGTTCGACAGTTCAGTCACATGACCTTATTTAAGGAGAAGATAAAAATCTTTACATCCCAAGAGTAATTAGCCATAAGAAAACTAATATATAGCATAGTCTAATTAGTTACAGCTACAACATATCTGGTACTGTGTAAAATATGTATTGGCTTTTTTCCATCTGTTTTATGGTGCAGTATTTCCAATTTGCTTTTAGAAAAAACCAGAGGACATCAAAGTGAGAAGCATTTCAGATAACCCAATGGCTCACAGTTGCAATAGTGAATAAAAGATATTTTGGGATAGACTCATAATTCATGCTGCTTAACAGCTTTAGGAACTGGAAATGCAGAACATACAAAGGACAGCTTAAAAGCCTTAAAATTAATGTGATTGTTAGAATTTTTTTGTCTTGGTGGGTTTTTATATGTGATTTCACTCATTTATTGTGCAGTACCCAGAGTCGCCTTCAGTGAAGTGGGTGGCTACATAAATTTGATTAATAAATAAAATACATTCATACCTCCCTCTCTCTCTCTCCCTCCCCCCACTCTCTCACACACAGAGACACATATCTTTAAAACACTATAAAATTCTGGATTGTTTTTGCTAGAAAAAAAACCCACACTGCTTACCCTCTAGAAGCAGCAATGGTATAACAGATTCTATACTAGTTATCTGAACTATTAAATATTATTTTGTGAATCACAGTATGTATAACGATAGAAAACATGTCTTAAAAAGTGATTAGGAACCTGATATTTGGCTATCAACTATAATGTGTGTGTACGTGTGCATGCTGTGTGTGTATGTGCGCACACACACACACACACACATACATACACATAGCTATAAACCTACACATACACAAATCTAGTTACTATTCTACATTCAGGAAAATAATCAGATATGAACATATTAAAACAGACTACTAATTAGGCTTAATGTGCACTAAATGCATTTTTTAAATTTTGGGAGTTCAGATAATCACAAATAAATGAAATTAATGTAATAAGGTTCTATTTTTTTATTGGTTGGTTCCTATAGTCAAGAATCCTTCATTTAGAGAAAACAACAAAGGGAAAAAAGTATTGTCTGAACCAGCCTTCTGCTGAGGAATGCCTATGGTGACATATTTAAAAAAATCAATGGCAATAAGCCTCATATTCAATTATGGTAATGAAAAATTTTAAATCAAAAATAATTTCTTTATTTTTCAATCCAAACTTTTGTACTTCTTCCCCTAAATGGTTTTTTTTATGTGTGAAATACTTTTTGAATGTTTGGATCTACTTGTGCTTGATGTGTTCTAGTAGGAGAAATTGGGTAACTGGATGTATAAGCAAAGCATGATTTAAGGGAATTGGTATGTGAATTTTAAGCCATCGATATCTATTCTATAACAACATAGAATAATCTTGGAAGATTGTGGGAATAGGACCTGCAGCATAATACAAAGAAGAAACTTGGAGAAACTTAAAGGTGGGTTGGTGGGAATTGGGACAGAAATGTTGAGTTTTTGTAAGAGGCAATAGGAATACACTGAATGAAGAGACATAAAGGCAAAATAAAGGTAGAACTAAATATTTTATATACTGTTAGTAAGACAAATATTCCTGGATTTATGTTATCATGACAAGATTGCAAACATAGATCTAACTAATAAGAATAATTTAAATAAATGGGATATCTCAGCTTACAATATTACCTATGCTTGTAGAATATTTGATGTTAATGTTAAAACATCTATATGTAACTAATGTAGTACCGGAACCAGCCATAAGGAAACAACTTAGTGTTTGTAACCTAACTACACATGTACTTTATATTTTGGATCTTTATAGCCTAAACAATGTTGACAATATTCAACATGTGAAATGGTAAGATGATACTTCAAATATTTATAACTTATGAAATACAGAAAAGATATTGAGACCTTACTCACTTTTTCACGAATATATCAAAACAGCTAAGTAATTCCCCTGAGAGATAGAGTTAAAACTTTTGCAGATAGCTAAATTGGGACGGACCGGGGCTACATAACTCATTCTGAATGGATAGCTGGGTTTCAATAGGTATTTCTCAAAAGTCAGGCCTGTTAAAACTAAGTAGATTTTGCAAAACAGTTTATGATGTGACATGATAACATTAAAGGAAGAAAAGTTTAAAATCCAGATCTTTGGAACATAGCTAACACTCTTATCACTGTCAAAGTTTAAAGATCGCATTTATTGCCACTGTTGAAATTGACCCTACACATTTGCTGTCATTAGTTCCGAAAACTAGCCAAGCTATATGGGGGATTCAGTACTAAGGGGTGTGAATTCTCAGAATTGTGGAAATATCAATGATTTGAAATATATTCTTTCCTTTTCTGAATATTCATGCTGTTCTAGATGGTAGAGCTTTAGGCAAGCAAATGAACAGAGAATACAACAATATTGAAACTGCTGGGGTTGTTTAAAGAAAATATTGCATGTATGCCAATATAACATCCTAGCTTTGGAATCATCCTCACTTAAATGAGTCAGTGTGGAAAATCATCCTCATGTTGTATTTCTGTAACAAAACAATATGTTATATTTCTTTTTATATGAAAAAGTCTTGATTTTCTAGGTTGCATTTATATATATATTCCCTTGTGAGTATCCTTATGCAGAATGTATAATTGGAAAACAAAAGCAATGTCCCATTTAAGGACATGAGTCCCCAGAATGTGTTTACCAGTAACTCCCTAAGATTTATTATGGGTTGGTACTAAATTGCCACCCAAAAAAATCCTCAATCAAACATGGTATCCATCTGATACTTGTGTTCTTCCAAAAAAAAAAAAACCTTTCATTGAGCGAACGTGTTGATTTTTCATTAGGAAAGCAATGGAAGGAAAGAAATTAAGCCCCCCTCTCTCTCTCTCTCTCTCTCTTTCTCTCTCTCTCTCTCTCTCTCTCTCTGCTGCAGTGCTGATTTTATTGCCATGCATTCATCCATTCAGGAAGGCGCTGACATCTTTGCTTTCTTTTTTAAGCGCTAGCCTCCTGATCACAGCTCCCCAGTCTCAAATCAATATTTGGTCCTTAGCGACGGAACGGATAGCCTGCATGTGTGATGTTACTAAAGTACTGTAGACTGAAGTTCACAGTATTGAAGAGTTTTCCTGAGTTAATTGCAAATAGCGCGGGTATTATACTGTTATCAGAAGAAGAAAAAAGTTTGCCAGAAAGAAAGATTGTGGAGCTTAGGAACAGGAGAGATGGGAATGCCCGAGAAACAGAAATATAACGTGGGAAGGAAGTTATAGAAAGGGGCTCCAGCCGGCAACCAGCCAGCCGAAGGGCAGCAGCCGCTGGCCGCCTACGTGAATCCTTACCTGAGGTGCAGATAATGCACGAGCTTGGTCACCACGGTAACCATCTAGGCGGGATTCCCCACTTCAGGGATCCAAGGGGAGTCCGAGGAATCTGGCTGAGCTTCCCGACTCTATAGAGATCTCCAACGCTTCCCTTGACTTTTGGCGTCTTCTGGCGCCCTCGGAGAACGAGGCGCAAGAAAAACCAAAGTAGGCCGCTGGGGCTGCTTAGCTCTGCCGCCTCCCCTGCCCGGGCAAAGCCGAGCAGCTCTCGGTCCTCCTGCCGCCGCCGCTAATGCCAACCGGGACGAGAGGAACAGGCAGGCAGGCGGGCAGGCGCTCAGCTGCGATTCTGGCGGGTTTCCTCCGCCCGCCGTTGCCTCACGCGCCCTCCTGTCACTCCGACTTTCCCAGAGGGCGGCAGAGCGCGCCTGCGGTCGCCCAGTCATGCCGGCGGGATCATTTCGACTCGAGCCCCAGTGGGTCTCTGGAAGGGAGGCGAGATTTATTTCTGGGGCGACCGCGCCCAAACTCACCTGATGTAGCTTTTTTCTTCTAACCACTGGCGTGATAAAGAATAGAATAGAATAGAATAGAATAGAATAGAATAGAATAGAATAG
>WNWU01000005.1:2121022-2132551 GCA_012654045.1 Ptyas mucosa
TAGAATAGAATAGAATAGAATAGAATAGAATAGAATAGAATAGAATAACAGAGTTGGAAGGGACCTTGGAGGTCTTCTAGTCCAACCCTCTGCTTAGGCAGGAAACCCTATACCATTTCTAACAAATGGATAACCAATCTCTTCTTAAAAATTCCAGTGTTGGAGCATTTACAACTTCTAGAGGCAAGTTGTTCCACTGATTAATTGTTCTAACTGTCAGGAAATTTCTCCTTAGTTCTAAGTTGCTTCTTTCCTTGATTAGTTTCCACCCATTGCTTCTTGTCCTGCCCTCAGGTGCTTTGGAGAATAGATTGACTCAGTGGTGGGATTCAAGTAATTTAACAACTGGTTCTCTGCCCTAATGATTTCTTCCAACAACCAGTTTGCCAAACTGCTCAGAAAGTTAACAACTGGTTCTCCTGAAGTGGTGCGAACTGGCTGAATCCCACCACTGGATTGACTCCCTCTTCTTTGTGAGATATTGGAACACTGCTATCATGTCTCCCCTAGTCCTTCTTTTCATCAGACTAAACATACCCAGTTCCTGCAACCGTTCTTCATAGGTTTTAGCCTCCAGTCCCCTAATTATCTTTGTTGCTCTTCTCTGCACTCTTTCTAGAGTCTCCACATCGTGGCGACGAAAACTGAATGCAGTATTCCAAGAGTCTACTTGACGGACATAAAATAAACCCAATCCTACCAATTAAATAAAATTAACTGTGATACCTTAAGAGTGCAGGGGCGCCAAATTGGGGTGGGGGGATCAAAGCAGTGGGTTGAACCCCCGAGTATGGACTGCCCTAGGAGAAGGGTCAACATGCCAAAGAAGAAACGGTATGTGACACACACACACCCAAGGTGCTTTTTCAGGAAGCAATTGGACTTTCTGGTTTTTTTTCTTTGAAGAAAGAAATTTCACTTCTCATCCATTCTTCAGCTCTGACTTGGAAGGTGTGGTACGGAAGTCAGTGCTGAAGAAGTTTCTTGGATGAGAAGTGAAATGTCTTCAAAGAAAAAACAAAAAAGTCCAGTTGCCTCCTGAAAAAGCACCTTTGGGACAACCAGGACCTATGGATGACTAAGAATCTCTAGACTTTTAAGGGGATGTGAATTTGGCTTGTTGCTGAAGTCTCCAGGGTGGCACACCGTATGCTATTGTATGATATGGTTTGGAAGGTGTACAAAGGCTACTCTACCCCAAACTCTTCACCAGATCAAAGCATAGGCAAAAGTGAAACAATCTTACATGGAACATGGTTAAACTATTTGAGAGCCAGTGTGAGCCTTTTGGAAAAGTTTTGGATTTGATCCGAGGAGATCTGCATAGGACTTCCAACCAGCAAAGTCTTCTTCTGACAATCGTATTTTTGTCTTTTGCAAGGGATTCCATTAATAAAAGTCTCGGTCCTGCTCATAGCCTTAGAATTTATATTTTGAACAATGTCTGTGGAGATTCTCAATTATCCAGATCATGGTTGTCCCAAAGGTGCTTTTCTTTCTTTCTTTCTTTCTTTCCAAGACGAACTGGACTTTCTGTTTTTTTCTTTGAAAATGTTTCACTTCTCATCCAAGAAGTTTCTTCAGCTCTGGAGAATGTATATGGGGTGCGATGGCTAATTAAACTGAGCTTGTCAGCTGGAAAGCTGACAGCCCAGTTCAAGACCCAAGCACCACAGGAGGAGGTGAGCTTCTATTACTTGCCCCAGTTCCTGCCCACCCAGCAGTTTGAAAGCATGCAAAGAAAGCAAGTACATAAATAGGTACCACTTAGAAGGTAACAGCATTCTATGTGCCTTGCAACATAGTCATGCAGGCCACACAAACTTCTGAAATGTTTTTGGATTATGCTGATTCCTTTGGTGAGGAAACATTGATGAGCACCACCCCTAGAATCAGACACGACTGGACAGGGAAAACCTCTACTTTTACCTTTTTATGTGAATTCAAGTGCACCTCCTATGTGTATACATTAATGCTATCTGGATTTTTTTTTTCAAATATAGTTTTTGTGCCATTTGTTGCTGTGTAATGGACTGATGTTCCTATTGTGTGCCTTTCTTTGCCACAAACAACTTTCAGTTTGCATGGTGCTATCTTCACTCATTTGCATAGAACTGTGAACCCAAAAGGAAACGTGGAGAAATTGCTATCTATATGAATTCATTCATAAGCTTTGTCCATAATTATGGATTATTCTTTGTAGGTGAAGTAGAAGCTAAACATGAAATCCTACTCCCAAGGAAATTCAGATTTATCCCATAAAGAGTTATGTAGATGTCAGAAAACACCAGAATCTCTATTCTCTACTGTCACACACTTCTAATTGTATTAAAGATTTTAAAAAAAACTTCTGATGAAAAATAAAAAAATAACAAAAAGAATTAGTTGTAATTAGTTAACAAAGAGAAAGGGTAAACCTTAAAGACTTAGCTAATAGCTGGCCATATGGATAATTATATACCGGTAAATTTTCAATCCGAAATGAAAAGACTAAACAAGCACTGTGGCTAATGATAATTTAATTTCATAGCATAATTTGCTGTAAATTAGGTTACTGTTAATACTGTATGTAATATTTCACTAAGGATACCTGGAAGTTGTCTATTCATAATAGGAATCTATGATAGGCCATGATATTTCTCAAGCCTATTGTTGAATTAGAATATTATTGAAAGTCTAATAAATTCTTTCAACTACTGTTTTTCTTATTTCCCCATAAATGGTCATTTTTATTAATACAGATTACACTAATATATGAAAGACTTATGCTTGAATGCAGAAAGGTAGAAACGAAATAGTGTTGCATAATCTACAGAAAAATGGAGAAATTATATGTCCTTATGTATACTATAAATATGCATGGTTTGTTAGTTATAACAACAAGAAATTCCTTATTTAATTTATTTATTTAATTTATTTAAATAATTATTTAATGAATTTAATTAATTTATTTCTTATTTATAAGAAATACCTTATGATTCTTGACGAATGTCAAGAATCTTGTCTTTTTATGTACACTGAGAGCATATGTACCAAAGACAAATTCCTTGTGTGTCCAATCACACTTGGCCAATAAACAATTCTATTTGATTGAATATTGCTTCAAAACAATTTTTAATAAAATGGTATTTGCTACCCAAAATAATATCAGAATTCCCAGAGCAAATAATTTGTCTGGCTCATCTACCACGTTCTGTCTAATGCCTATTGATTGATTAGATTTATATTCTAGGTTATTGCAACAAATATAAATATAACCTTATTTTAAACTGACAGTTGTAATAATCGGAATTAGTAACAAAATCCCAGAGAACAGAGAACCAGTTTGCATAGACTTATGTAATACTATCTCTAATGATGCTGTCCATAATGTAACAGAGCTATATTAGTGATGTAAAGATCTTTAACACTAGCAACTGACATGCTTCTATGGAAGCTTTTATTATGATACAGTGAAACTGCACAGCACTTTGATAGCTGGGGAATGGAGAATGTGGCATTAAAACAGTTTGTCATTGGACACAATGTTCTGGAGCCCAGCATTTCCCATTCCATATAGTATGCCTTTCTCACAAATGCTGATTCTTGTTTTTACTTCTCACATTTTTAACTGCTGACAATTGTATCATCATTGAGTATTTTCTCCAGTGCAGAGTGGAGTGACTTTTAGAGAATTTATGCTAAACCCTAATAATAAAGTTCATGGAAGTCCTAGAGCCTCTCTTGATCCCACACCGGAAAGAGAGGAAAGAAAGAAGTAGAGCCTTTCTACGAACACACATATATAAATCCCTAAACATTGGAAGAGTCTTTAAAGGACCATGGTAAACATGTGTCAAATTAGCCTTTTGTATTTAACAAGGCTTTACTGTGGAACTGATAATTAATCATGATTATACAAGGTCTTAAATCTAATCCCTCTTCTTGAAATAACTTTTTGTACCGAGAAAGAACCAAGCTCCATTTGTACTTGAATTTTGGTTTTAAAAATTCTAAAATATGTTTTAACATAAGGTTATTTTTAATAAGGAAAATTAGATCCAAAATAAAATATATTTTAATTGTTAAAACATATGAACACATACACAGTTTCTAATAGATTACCGAAGAGTTTTGTTCTCTATTACAGAATTAGGAATCTTTTATATAGCACCAGACCAAGCTCAGTGAATACCACCTAATAAGATTGGAGAGTTCTTGTACATTTAAAAACTTTATTTTAGCAGCATGACCATTTCATATTCTCTTTTTTTAATCTTTCAGATCTTCCGTACAGAATCTCTTCTTGTTTAAAGATGAATGTTGTTGGAGTAAAAGATGGAACTTTGGACTTCTCTCCAGCTCTCAAGAAATGCTGGATTACCTCAACTGGATTGCTGGGTTATCTCAGCACCCCAGAACTTGTCATGATCATTCATCAAAGTTGAAATTGTCATTCATCATTCACCTGCTCAAGGTGTGCTTTTTAATGACTGTTCCATGATCATAGAAAGTACATGTATTTTATGAGAATGGTCCATTCAAGAATTCTCTTGTCCCTTTGTAACTTGACTTGAAACATTCTTATTGATGTTGATAAAAATTTATACTTTTTCACTGTTTCCACGTTTATTCTCAAGTACAACTTTTAAGGTGCTATTAAATTTACATATCCAATAACAACAACAATGAAGAAAAGTTTGCATGCCACCTCTCAAAAATAGTTTAATTGATTTTCCTATATGTTGGCAAGGATTGGACTAGATGATCCTTGTGACTGCTTCTATAGTCCCTAGCTGTTAAATGTATTAAATTATTGGTTGCAAATTAGCTAAAGTACAGTATTTACTCTTCTCATGTTAAAACTTATGTTAAAACTGGAATTTGAAAGTAATATCAGCTCTGAGTCTACACAACAATGCTAGAGAAGCTGCTGATTAAAAAATAAAGATGCTCTTGCTAAAAATAAGTACCTGCTTAACTGGTAGATTAACTTGAGCAATAATCTAATCAATTAAAGGTCTATAAAACTACATATATATTTAAACTGTGGAACACATAATTGGAATTATGTACATAGTTATATGTTTTGTGTCTTCTGTTCTTGTTTAGCACCAATGGTGCTAAACATTGGTTTAGCAATCCTATATTATACATAGATTGCACAATGGTGCAATCCTATATTATACATAAATTCAATCTGAATGTTTTCCTCTATGATTTTATAGAAAATCGCTGCCTTAGCTTTGAAACGATCAGATCTGGATTGTAAAATTCAGATGACCACCAGATGGAGCCAAAGAATTAGATTTTCCTGTATCTGTTGCCACCTATTGATTATCTGGATATTTGCAGTTCTAGAAGGTTTATGAAGGAAACAATTCTAAAAGCTTCCAACAAATCATATTCATAATCCCATAAACAAAATTCTTACTCTGTAAATGTGGAGATGGAAAAGAGAATTGTCACTGGGAGAAATTGTCATAGTCCACCAAGAGGAACCATTACTCAGATCAGTATTGTAGTGAGTTGGCTTATATTGCTCCACTTTAAGGAAAGACATCTTTTATAAGGTACTGCAGTGCAATAAGCAGCCCAAAGAGTGGAGAAAAAATATCCACGAATAGATATTGTCATGTTCTTCCATCTCAAATGGCAAGATATCATACAAGCTAATGGTCATCTGGAATTTTGCAGTCCAGATACATATCCCAAAGTAACAAAGTTCTACACGCATTAATTAAGAGCTCAAAGTAATAAACATCATATCTTCATTAATCCTAACAGCACTCTGCTGCAGGCAGATAGGTTGACCTCAAGGTCAATGGATTCTTCTAACTATAACTATAATTAGATGGGTTGTTTTTAAGGTCAAAGTCTTTTGTAATTAAATTACTGACCCATTTTATTTTCAGAGAACGAATAGATAGGATTCTATGTTTACCTGGCATTTTATATATATATAAAGAAAAGTTCAGATACATATTTAATTCCTGTATTTTATTGGGCCTTTAAAATATTATTAAGAAGTGCTCTACAGTTAAACTGAACAGTTTTTAAAAGGCCGGATTTCTGTGTATAATAAAATTGAGACATTTTGATTATCCAGTGGGGCATTTATTATTTAAAAAGCAAGTTTTAAAAGGTTATAAATTGACCTGTGTCAAACACATATGATGAAGAATTATATCAGTTTTAAAAATGGTTCTGAATAATATCCTTCATACTGTTTGCAAGCATTCTTTGACTATCTAAAATCATTTATTTGTTTGTTTGTTTGTTTGTTTATGTCTGTGTGTTTGTGAAACATTTATCTATTAAATGAATTGTGGTCCACTGAGCCATAGCTCCTTATATTTGTCTATATAATACAAGTTTGATACACTTGTTATATACTTATTTGTTTGAATTTCTATCTTTTTTTTTTAAAGGCCCCTTTGAATAATATAAGTCAGGGGTGTCAAACTCACATTGTCATGTTGTCGTCATGTGATATATCATGACTTTTTTCCTCTCCGCTAAACCAGGGTTGGGGTTGGCCAGCGCATGACACATCTGGCCATGAGTTTGACACCCCTGGTATAGGTCATAGATAAGAGATCTTGTATTCCTTTAACTGAGAGCCAGTTTGGTGTAGTTGTTAAGGCATCAGGCTAGAAATCAGGAGATTGTGAGTTCTAGTCCTATCTTGCATAGCAATGGCAAACTATTTCTAAAATCTTGCCAGGAAAAACTGCAGGGATTGATTAAAGAGTCAACAATGACTCAAAGATACCAAACACCCTGCCTCATTATTCCTTTAATTATTCCTTAGAAAGCAAAATACAGATTTATCTTTCCATGCCAAAAATGCCTGAGGGATTTTCCTTTGTATATAAATGTGCAACAGCCTTGCTTTCTTTTGCACACCTACACTCTACATCCAGCTAAAGTTGCTTCTTTATAGCTTTCTGCATTGCAACCTGTATGCCAGGGGTGTCAAACTCAATTTCTTTTTTTTTTAAATACATTTTTATTTGTTTAAAAGTACAAACAAAACAAAGCAATTTCATTGAAGGCTGCATCAGGGTTGTGTTTGACCTTGGACGGCTGGGGGGGGGGGCGTGGCTGGGGGCATGGCCAGGATGGGCATGACCAGCTCACCGTCACTCATCAAGACTTCGTTTTTGGCCACGATGGCCTCCTGCAACCCCTGCCAGAGAAAATGGAGGTCATGAAGGCCACACATCTCAGCCAAAAACAGAAGCTAGGTGAGCTGTGCATGGCCCTCCTGAGCTCTGTTTTCACTGGCAGAGGCACCATGGGCCAGTCCTTCGCTGTTTCCAGGGTGGGCTCAGATCTAAGCACATGGGCCTTGAGTTTGACACCCCTGCCATATGTGGACAATAATAGTTGCTTATCTATTGTTGTTACGAAATTCTTCCAGTTCTGGAAAACACTTTTCTCATTCCCGATTTGTTATACATTTGGGAGCAGGTACTTTTTCCAATTAATGTAATGCCTATTGCATGTTTTATGGTATAATTATTGTGAATTCTTACTGCTATTTTGATCACTCTTAGATTTTATAAGTTCCTTGAAGTGCCCCCATAAGGAGAGGAAAAAGTGAATAACACTATAAATATAAATGCATAATTGCTTTGGATTCACTAATGGGAAAAATAAACTGTGAATAATATTGATTGCTTTAACAATGTAATAAATTGCTTATTTGGCTAGATTGTGCCTGTTTCCACAAGATTTTTTTGAAATCTGTAGAATGTGGTGTTTTCTTTTCCCAGGCTAAATGTCTACAATGTCCAATATATTCTGTTTAGCACTGATCTCCAATAGCTTAGGTAGAGTTTTTTCAATTTCTAATAATTCATTCCTTTATTTTTTTTATTTAATTCTTTTAAAATATTAATAAAAGAGATTGAATGTGAAAGTTTTGAATGTAGAGCATGTGGTTTACACCTGAACTATAGTTTTTGGTCTAGTGCTTAAGATACCAGGGTAGAAACTGGGAAATTGTGAGTTCTAGTCTTACCATAGGCATGTAAATCAGCTGGTTGACTTGAGCCAGTCTCTCCCCCTCTTTCCCTCCTTCCCCAACCCACTGGGAAAATATGAGGAGGAAGGAGTAGGTGTCTGACTAGGTAGCTTAGTGGCTAAGACACTGAGCTTGTCGATCAGAAAGGTCGGCAGTTCAGCAGTTTGAATCCCTAGTACAGGTTTCCTGCGTGAGCAGGGGGTTGGACTAGATGACCTCCAAGGTCCCTTCCAACTCTGTTACTGTTACTGAGTATTATGTATGTTTACCACCTTGAATTATTTAAAAAAATAATAAAAGTGGGATAAAAAATAAAGTAAGTAAATAAATAATATCTGAGATATCATCACAGTTTTATTAATTATTACTTATATAGTAGGGTGCAAAGACCTACTGTATTAATAAAGGAACCACAACATCTGAATTTATATTAATATATATTTTAATGGCTGTGGTAAAGATCTGCTCCATTGTAAAATCTTTACTTTAGAACATGGCCACACCCCTAACACATTCTAGTGTGAATTTGTCAATATTAATTTCCTACACCCATTCACTCACCCACACCCACACACATTCACAGAACATGTTTCCCCCAAAATATGGTAAGAACATTCATAGTAATCTATCAATTAATTTGGTCAAGTGGTTAAGGCCCTAGACTAGGGGTGTCAAACTCACGTCGTCATGGCGGCATCACCTGACATATTGGGACTGTTTCCCCTTCGCTAAACCAGGCACGGGTGTGGCCAACACATGACGCATCCGGCCTATGGGCCAGGAGTTTGACAGCCCTGCCCTAGACTAAAAACTGTGAGTTCTATACCCCCCTTAGGTGTAAAAGCCAGCTGGGTGACTTTGGGCCAGTCATTCTCTCTCAGCCCAACTCTCCTCATAGGATTATTGCTCAGTGGAAAATAGAAGGAGGAATCAGTATTAGGTATGTTCACTGCTTTGAGTTATTTATACAAATAATAATGATGGGATATAAACAAATTAATTAATTAATTAATCACAGATTAAATTCATTATTATGTGCTGGAGCAGGACTATCTTTAAATATTCTTTCCATTTCTTTCCAACTTTTATCAAGAAAAAAACTTATTAAGCTAGAAATAAAATAAGTTGAACATTTACAGAATATCAAAACAAAAATCTGAATAGCACCAATAATAATAGGTAATGGAAGTGTTTCTGATTCTGCTTTTCAAAAGATTACATGCTGATACAAGCATGTTTTCTTAAAAAGATAATGGAGACACTGAACAAAATATTTTAGAAATCATCAAGAACAGGATAAATAAAATTGTCCTTGAACAGGTAGAAAGCCAAACATTGACCACTGCAAATCATTAAAATGAGGCCAGAACCTATATAGAAAGAAAGAAAAAAATATATTAGTGTACATAGTATTAGTAATGCATATAGACATTAGTTTGTTGTAATAGATAGAAATATGTTTCTTATTTAGGCTATTGCTGTTTTCTGTTTTTAAGGAGTTTTTTTTTTTTCTCTTTCTTTTCAGGTTCAGGAAGAAAAATTATGAACATGAAGTATCTGATGTTTGGATTTAGTATTTTTTTTTCCTGAGAACACTCAACATCTTAGCAGGACAGAACTCTCACTACTTCAAAGTGAGAAACTTGTAATTGTTTATACAGAATCTTTATGTGTTTAGATAATTTATCTGCAGTTATTCCGAAGTCTTTTTAAAAAAATTTGTACTGACTTTAGGATAAACAACACAGGATCAACTTCAAAACTTCCCCACTTACATATGTCTAGGAGTGTCATGCTACCCTGGGGAGAACTGGTGGTTTGAAAGCTTTTCCTCTGCCTTTTAACTTTGCAATTGTTCTTTTTAACTCAGTTTTATTTTTGTTTTTAACCACAGATTTTATATGGTTTTATTGCTTTACTTGTACACCTTCCAGAATCATGGGTGGTATAGAAATTTGATAAATAAAACAAAAATAAAAAGTTAATATTTCCCACTGACTAGGCTCAGTTCCTGAAGACTCTATGAACATGTAATTTTCTTGTCAATAATATAAAAATTAATATAAAATTATATTATACATTTTTAAAACTTCCATATGCCTTTGGTTTTGTGGTGATTTCTCATCCAGCCATTAACCAAAAGTAATCAAATTTGCATTGTGACATATGCATTTGCATCCAATATTGTAACACAAATATGAAAGTCTAGAATTTCCATTCTGATGTTGGAAAGCACATTTTTTTCATCAGTATTATTTATACCAGACACGTACTGTATGTCTGTTTTTCTATGTAATTTAAGTTCTCAAAGCTCTAGCATTCAATAAAATGTCAAATATATTTTATATAAATATATATTTGTGTGATTTATGATTGAATAATCATGCTGAAGATTACAGTTGCAAACACAGAGATAGGTGAAGATGTATGAATTGACAAGTTGTTTCCCTATTTCTTTTTAAATGATATGTTTTAGTAGAGTGATGCTTCCTAACTATCAGAATTATAGATTTACTGTTTGGAATGATAAAATCATAATTGTTTAAACATACCTAAAGCTGCCCACCAGTGGAACATCAGTGGAAATTCAGCCATTACTGTAAAATGAAAAATTATGATCTACATGAAATTAGGAGAAACATCAAAATAAAACATCATCTCTGGAAAGAAAAAAATAATCTTAATGAATATAACACCATTGGGCTTATAAATCAATTTTAGGAAAGAATTGAAATAAAAAAACCCAATAGAGTACATAGCTGTTAATTATCACAGTTTAGAAACTATATTTTAAAAAAGCATGTTCTGGTGCAGATGAGAATGTTATGTATCAAGGTACTATGTGCCTATTAGGCATCTATTACCCTCTCTGAACCAGGTGTTGGGGATACTACATGTCTCCTCATTCTCCTTTCCTTCTAAATAATTGTCCAGTGGGAATTTACACCCAAAGTATGCTTGGTGATGGCTGCACTTTTGGTCTAGATTTCAACCCTTATTAAATGTTAATCAACTGCATTCTGAGATGTGCTGAGGGAAAGGATATATTTCAGATCTTTCAGAATTAACAAAAATCCTGTGCTGGTTCACAAGAATAACCTTGTATCCAAATTATCTCAATGGACTTTCCAATCTGTGACCTTTAACTGGGTGAAATGAAGCATAATAGGGCAACGATTGTTGAACCAAGCTAACTCAAAATGGGATAACTTACAAAATCTGTTCAAAATCCAGGAGTCATGATTCCCTAGGGAATGAAATTTGGGACACTTGTGGCTGCTTCAGTTCTACTGGCTTTGCTGGGCTGCTGCTGCAGTCACATAATCTTCATTTTCAAAATTCCATGATAATTTCCCAGCTAGTCTCACAATCTTTCTCTCTCTCTCTCTCCACCTAGCAGCAGCATTTACCTAGCTGCTGGGATGGGATGGGATGGGATGGGATGGGATGGGATGGGATGGAGGGAGGGAGGGAAGGAAGGAAGGAAGGAAGGAAGGAAGGAAGGAAGGAAGGAAGGA
>WNWU01000005.1:2132561-2160742 GCA_012654045.1 Ptyas mucosa
GGAAGGAAGGAAGGAAGGAAGGAAGGAAGGAAGGAAGGAAGGAAGGAAGGAAGGAAGGAAGGAAGGATAACCTTGCATTATTCCCAGCTGATGTCACCCTCCCATGTGCTCCCCTAAACTTTGCCAACTACCTTCCCACCGCATGCCTTTCTTGACCCATGCAGCATCTCTTGCATATCCCCACATATATTCATGTCACCTAATGGAAGACATCTTTTACTCCAGATTGTATTCATTCAAAACATTGAACACTTTTTCCATTCCATTCCATTTTATCCCTGGAATCAGTAGCCCCTGGATAAGGGCATGCAATTATCATCAACCAATAAATTCCTATTTCATATGCACCCACAACAACCAATTCATACTTTCTCACTACAGTTTAGCACTTTTTTTCATAATTAAACTTATACCTTCACTTCCTTGCATGTATTCATCAACTCTTCTCCACAAAATTATTTGCCGTCATTCAGGTCTGTTACATCCTTCTCATTTCTCTTAATTGCATAGACTCAGAACATAACTATTTTTCTCTTGTTAATTCATGCTGTCTGATATTCACTCCTCTTATTTCCAAGTCATAATCATTTATATCAGCCATGGAAAGTACCCTGTGACCTCCACCACATATCATGGCTTTGCCAAATCAAGGCTTTTTATATACAGGGTGTCTTCAACCTATAACCATTTTTTCAGTGACCGTTTGAACTTATAACCATGCTGCACAAATTGTGGTTACAACCAATCCTCAGAGTTCCTGCCATCCCATCAACTCTGTGGCCACATGATTGCCATTTGGTGCTTGACAACCAACTTGCACTTATGACCAGTTGTGGTGCCGTCTGATCATGTGATCACCATTTGCAATTTTCCCTGTCAGCTTCCCCAAAAAGTCAGTGGGGAAGCCAGCAGGGAAGGTCACAAATCACCAAGTTATCCTCCCCCTACCCCCGCACCAGTAGTGGGTTTCAAAAAATTTTACTACCGGCTCTCTGGGTGTGGCTTGGTGGGCGTGGCACGGCTTGGTGGGTGTGGCTTGGCGGGCGTGTCAGGGGAAGGATACTGTAAAATCTCCATTCCCACCCTACTCCAGGGGAAGGTTACTGCAAAATCCCCATTTCCTCCCGATCAGCTGGGATTTGGGAGGCAGAGAATAGACGGGGGTGGGGCCAATCAGAATTTTTACTACTGGTTCTCCGAACTACTCAAAATTTCTGCTACCGGTTCTCCAGAACTGGTCAGAACCTGCTGAAACCCACCTCTGCCCCGCGCCCACGAATTCCCTCAATGGGAAAGTCATCAGGAAGTTGCCTCATCTAGTAATCATGGCATTAGGTTAAGAAGGACAACCATGACTGCAGGGATTGCCATCGTTGAGCTATGCAGACATGCCTTTTGACCACATCACTTATCGGTTAAAATTCCAGTCCCAATTGCCATCATAAATCAAGGATTACCTAAAAGTTGTTTAGTAACATACAGAAGCTATAGACTAGGTCCGTGATGGCGAACCTATGGCACGGGTGCCACAGGTGGCACGCAGAGCCATATCGGTGGGCACGCAAGCTCAGCTCCGGCACGTATGCGTGCGTCAGCTAGCTGATTTTCGGGCCTTCTAGGCCCACCAGAAGTCAGGAAACACAGTGTTTCCGGCCTCCAGAAGGCCTCTGGGGGTGGGGAAGGCCGTTTTTGCCCTCCCCAGGTTCCTAGAAAGGCTCTGGAGCCTGGGGAGAGCAAAAAAACGGGCCTACCAGGCCCACCGTGCCATCACGTGCCAAAAGTGGGGGGAGCACGGCGCATAGAATTATGGATGTGGGCATGCGTGCGTGTGATCCCTCCACACTCCCCCCGCTTTTGGCACGCGATGGCAAAAAGGTTAGCCATCACTGGACTAGGTTATGCAGCCTCAAGTCTGCCTATTCAGCATTTTCTGCTAATGATAAAGATATTGGTCAGTTTTTCTGGGGGTTTTGGCCAGTATGTCACAATTACAACCAAAGCCAATTTTTACCCTATTCTGTGCAAACCATAACCTAGAAATTACCTTGCAAGTTAACATAGTGTCACCCACATCCTGCCAACTTGGTGACATACATCCAGGATGCATTAATTCAACATTTGCTATTACTTACAGTCCAATTTTAAAGCAACAGTTATATTATTTCCATGTACAGTACATTTCAGCCAGAATGTTGCCCCTTTTCTCCTTCAGCAAAGAAAAGCTGAAAAGCAATTAATGTTTTGAGTTACAAAAAAGATGAAAATCACATAATTACATATAGTAGGTATGTGAATGTGTATATTAAGGAAATATACACATATATAAAGAAAAAGCCCTGGCCTGAAAGCCTGGATGATTCTGGTATATCCTTCCTCTAACCAACTCAAGTAATTTGCCACAACAGAGCAATGGGCTACATTGGCTAAAGATAATAGCAGCTGCAATCCAACATATTGTAGTTTGCTAGAGCTGTCAGCATTGTTTGTTTCTTTTAACCTACTTTATGTCTTCAGTAAGAAGAATCTGAGGCGAGATAAAGCTGTTATGTATTGAATATATATAGTTCTGTTACAACAACGTTTATTGACTCAAACTGGAACTGAGGAACAGGAGGCAAATGCTTGTAATTTATACTCTAGGCCAGGTGTGAAATCCAGCAGGTTCTAACAGGTTCTGGAGAACTGGTAGCGGAAATTTTGAGTAGTTCAGAGGACCGGCAAATACCACCTCTGGCTGGCCCCAGAGTGGGGTGGGAATGGAGATTTTGCATTATCCTTCCCCTGGAGTGGGATGGGAATGGAGATTTTGCATTCCCACCGGGTTGGTGGCGTGCATTTCTGCCACGCCAACCAAGCCACGCCCACAGAACCGGTAGAGAAAAATTTTGGATTTCACCCCTGCTGTAGGCCACAGGGCCTTAACCAATCATAGTACTTGAAAAAGCCCGCCCAAATACGAATGTTCTAAGTTTACCTCCAAAACACTTGGAGTTAACAGTAAGGGTCATCTAAAGGTTAGTTTCACTTTAACAGGGCTTAACACAACTATATATATTCAATACATAACAAAAGCCAACAATGTGGTTATTTGAATGCGTATCTATAAAACTCCTTTCAAAAATCATCGGCTATCGTTTTTCTGAAGTAATGTTATTTAATAAACAATATACCTACCTGCTGAAGTTACTGTGATGTGAATGATTGTAATAGTAATGGCATAATCCCAAACCCATTCTTCTACCAGCAAGGCAAAGAGCAGGCCAGAGATGACATAGGCTATTTCCATTGATATTATAAGAACTAGAAACACAGAGATACACATTAAAACAATAAATGGGATCTTTTGTTCAATGCTTTCTAATTCTAAGTCTGCTTAATTTCCAAATATCAGATTGCTGTTAAAGATAGGAGCAGGCTGGCAACAGTATGTTATCCTCAGTCTATAATCTTTGCATGGCTGATGGCCAACATGAAATCCTTGGAGATAAATTTGTGTTTGTGTTTCTCACAAACTGTGATACAGATACATAATTTTAGACTGAATTTATTTTTTCTGTGCCTTCTATTTAAAGTATAAAGTATATAACCACAGTTACTATTGCTTTTTGGGGTTTTCAGTTTAATCTGCTGACTGGAAAACTGATCAAGAGATATATGGTGGCATGGTGTCACAGTGGTTAGGATGCAGTGTTGTAGGCGAATACTGTTAACTGCCAGCAGTTCGATCCTGACCAGTCCAAGGTTGACTCAGCCTTCCATCCTTCTGAGGTGGGTAAAATGAGGACCCAAATTGTTAGGGGCAATAGGGGCTGATTCTTTAAACTGCTCATAGAGGCCTCTAAAGCACTATCAAGTAGTATATAAGTCTAAGTGCTACTGTTATTGCTATGGGAAGTCGATGGAAGCAATATATTTATGGTATGCCAGAACATTTCCATCCTGCCACATGTTCACAAGACTGCCACTCCTAAACTATCCCTATTACGTGGGAGAATAGCAAGAGGTGTCAAGTTCATTTTTAAACCAAACATTTAGGAAGTTCAGTTTTTATGAAAGGAGATATGATATGGAATAAGACAATCCTGTCCCACAGGATCACTTTTTGAAGTGTGTTTGGACCAGTGTACGCATTACCCAATACACAAAAAAACTACATAGCTGATAGTGTAGGAACAATTTCTTGCCTATAGCAATAGCACTTAGACTTATATACTGCTTCACAGTGCTTTACAGCCCTCTCTAAGCGGTTTACAGAATCAACATATTGCCCCCAACAATCTGGGTTCTCATTTTACTGATTTCGGAAGGATGGAAAGCTGAGACTCGAACTGCCAAATTGCTGGCAGCCGGCAATCAGCAGAAGTAACCTTCAATACTGCATTATAATCATTGTGCCATCATGGCTCTATAGATGTCATGGCAGTTACCAAAACATTATTAACTTGTTAAATCCTCATTTTTATAAAGTGTCACAATTTTTACTATGCTGCTAGCTTTCCAAAAGAATTTAATGCATATAGTTAATCTTGCTATCATGATTGGACTTCTATTACATACTCAAGTAATTTAAGGATACATTGTTACATAGATTAACAGTATGCTGACGAAGAAGATTAAATTAAAAATGCACAGATTCAAGTATTGTCTTGAGTGGTTGGTTCTCAGTGTGCTTGGTTCTTCACATGAAGACGTGAAACAATTCACCTTATTCCTCCAAAGAGCTGATCCTGCATCACCCAAAATCAGTACCAATATCCATTTTTGTTCAACAGAGTGAAAGCAGGTTTTCTGAATTTTAATAGAAAGCCTAGGGTTTTTTTTAACATAAATTTAATCATAGCTGTTCTCAGTAATCAGGAAGATCTGTGGAGTGAAGAGCAATACTACTTTGATTTCTGTAAGATACTAAGAATTGTATCTCTAATTTATTCTTCCAACTTTCAACAGTTCTTCTGGTCATTACTCTAATTGCTGTACTGCAATCCCATAGATAAGCCCAGGGAATTGGTCTCTTTTCACACATCTGTAACCACAGCACTTCTGAGGCTAGGAAAAAAGAAGAACTAGAGAGCACAATACTCCAGCTAATGATTTGTTCCTTTAATTTCCAAGAATTGAAGGGGGAAAAGGAAAAGGAAGATAACTCTCTCTGCCAATTCCCAAATACTACATTTTTTTTAAATCAAGAAAACAAACAAATGTTATTCAATTTTACCAAATTAAAAAACAAAGTTTCCAATAACATCAAAAAGGAGGGGGGGAGGGAGGGAGAGGGAGGGGGGGGGAGAGAGAGATTTAAGAATTAATTAATGGTTTTCCCTAAAAACTTATCCTGGAATAACATCTTAACACCTTTGCTCCATTTTATTGTCATGGTGTACATTTTACTGAGGATGTCATAATAATAATGTCAGGAAGATATATGAGACATTACTTAAATCGGTAAAATTCTTGAAGAGCTTAAAATCATGAGAGTTTAAAAGTAATAAACCTTGTGGCATTATTCTTTGCTTCTAATCATACTGATCATACTGACATATTAAATTAATTTTGTTTTATAGTCATGAAAGGTAAGAAAACACCTTTTTAAAACTATTATTAGATTGAAGCTGAACTTTTCATAGATTGTCTATACTCATCATTTTCCTAACACAGTTGTCAAGTCTCTTTTCATCATATCCAGACTGGAAAAACTCAAGCTAGTTGACAACTATAATTATAAATCAACTTAATTGTTGGCTTACAAATCTGGAATCTGGAACTTTGGGACCAACACTAGGAGGCAATTTTATTCATTGGAAATGTAAAGGCTGATAAGGCAGGAACCAGGAGTCCTCAGGGTAGACACAATTGTTATGTAAAGTAATCTTAGCTGCCTCCCAAGGCTATCCCTAGAGAATGGCCAAATGTCTATTCATTCTGAAAACTGTGAGGAAACAGCCATGAGTATAAGTTCTGAAGTACTGACCTAAAGACTTATTTGCTCCACAGTGGGCAATCACTGTGTTAAGGCTTTACTCTGGTCAGCAATAAAGGTTTTAATCTATCCAAGTCATGTCTGAGAATCTTGTGTCAAGTCACACCAGGAGTTTTATTTGGTATTAAGTATGAGAAAAGCTGTAATTTACTTCCCAGCTCTGATGTGGGGTCTAATAGGAAAAGTAGAAATTGTTGCAATCTGTATAGTGATTAAGAAAGGACCCAGGCTCTGGAATACTCTGAACAATGCAAAGGTAAGGTCTGATGAAGTGGCTATTAGTGTGGGTAATGTGACCTGAGGGATAATTCACTGGGAAATTAGTGACTAAGCAGAATGCAACTGCTCAATAGTGAAAGTTGCATTTCCATGAATGTTGATGGAGCATGTCAAGGCCACAACCGATGACCGCTGTAACTAATTTTATCATGAGGCACATAAGGAAAAACTTTCAATCTGGCTAGTGATCATTCTTGTACCAATGTTAGCATTTTTTTAATGTACTGTGAGTTACCATAAAGGGTAACTTGAGGAGATGCCATTTCAATAATTCATCTATTGGGATAATTACTTTCATTCCTATTAGACAAGCCTGTGGCTTTTTTTTCCTGATGAAATGTATTTTCCTCAGCAGAACACCCTATTGGCAATTGGGTATTAATGGAGTAAATAAATATTGGGCTGATGCAGATATAACATGAAGGTCCTACATGGCGTTGTTGAGAATTTTTTTTATTTTTATTTTTTTGCATAATATGAATTCAATCATTATGGTTAGAATTACTATATTATTAACCAGGCCACTTCGGTGTTTTTATCTGAGTGGAAGATGCCATGATAAGGTGATAAAAAACATTTTGATTGCCACAATCTCTCACTGATTTCTAGAAATATCAAGATTCACGGATCAGCTTTGTAAACTGATCTCTGATTCCCAAGTCCTCCAATGCAATCTTGGACTTTGCCCTGCAGAAATCAAGCATCCAAAAAATACCAGCTCCCAGAGGACAAGTTTTGTCTTCTCCTTATTATCATCTAGACTAGAGAGAATAGTCATGAGTTCATGGTATTCCTGGCCTATTCTCTGTGTTCTTAGATCAGTATGAGTAAAGACGGTTGTTTTCCGAAAGAATTTGGAAGGGCTGGGAAATGAAAATAGTAAAAATGTCATAAAGCTATCTAGTATTATATATCCCTCAAATTAGAAGGAACAGGAAGAGATCTGATACTGTTGCCTCCTCCAGACTCACTTGAGATAGCCACTGCAGGTTAAACCATCTAGTATGTACATCACCCCTCACACACTGAATTTATTTTGAAACCATGTGTCTTTTCTCAATATATAAAGCGAATCTATTGATATTCATAAATGCAAACACTGTATGCAAATTATCCCACCATTAACTCCTCAAAATTTCTTCCAAGATTCCATACAACATCAGTCTAAGATGACTGATGTTGTATGGAAACTTGGAAGAATTTTTAAGGAGTTAATGGCAGGATAATTTGTATACAGTGTTTGCATTTAAATTTAAATCAACTGCTTGAAACATTTTGATAGAAAATGGCCTTCTAGTTGTTTCAAGGTCACAGATAGAAAAGAAGAAAACTTACCTAAATAATAGGGGTTAAACCATGAAGGCTTTGTCTTAAAATCAAAAGGTGCAAATCCATCCAACATCTGAATTCTGTGAATATATGCAGCATGTCAACAAAGTGCTTCGGGAATATCTGAACAAAACATTTTTCTTCTACCCATGTCTCCCCAAATATAGAGACTCTCATATACTGTATGCTGGATAACAAATATTAGATAAGGTCACATTTTATTATTGAATGTAGCTTACCTAACATCTTTTTCATACCAAATTCCATTACTAAGCATAAATATACATATATGCATATCAGAGGTGGGTTTCAGCAGGTTCTGACCAGTTCTGGAGAACCGGTAGCAGAAATTTTGAGTAGTTCGGAGAACCGGTAAATACTGCCTCTGACTGGCCCCACCCCCATCTATTCTCTGCCTCCTGAGTCCCAGCTAATCGGGAAGAAATGGGGATTTTGCAGTAACCTTCCCCTGGAGTGGGGAGGGAATGGAGATTTTACAGTATCCTTCCCCTGCCATGCCCATCAAGCCACATCCATCAAGCCATGCCATGCTGACCAAACCACACCCACAGAACCGGAAGTAAAAAAAATTGAAACCCACCACTGATGCATAAATGTCTAAATGTTCTATTCAAAACAAATGAAGCCAAAGTCAATCCCCCTCGCATAATTTCACACATTTTTGCATTTAAAAAGGTACTTAAAGTCTTCTTACCTGAATGCTGTGAAACAAAAGCACAGGACTATGTAATACACAAGGTAGAATATTAGCACACATTTTAGCAGATTGAGCAAAATAATCTGTAAATAAATAATAAAATTAAATTAATGTGCTTTCTTAACCACCTTTTGTTCCAAATCACTAAAAAAATATCACAGTATGTGTGAGAATGCTCTCTTTCTCCCTCTCCTTCCCACTCCCTCTCCTCCCTCCCCCTCAGTGTGTGTGTTGTATCTGTGTGTTGTGTGTTGTGTGTGTGTGTGTATTCAGGTATACTTCTTTAGGTACTAATTGCATGAAATCTAAGGTCAGGAGCATCCATGGGAGGAAAATTGTAACACCTGCATCATAACATCATTATATAAATGCTACCATTTACATAAGAGCATCAGACATTTAGATTGAAGTATATAATAGCATTTGCATGGTAGTACAATTGCTTGCATGTCATTATTTCGGCATCAAGGGATTTATTTATGTATTTGACAGTTTTCATACTTTGCCGTATTTTAAAACAACTCCCCATGGTTTACTCCACCAAATCATAAAAATGACCCATAACATAGTAAGCCAAAAACCAATCCAGAGGTAACACCTTATAGAAATCAAAAGTGTAATTCTGTCCTGAAAGGTTATCCTCCAAGCTTGTCTCTGAACGTTCCAAAATGCAATTGGAATGGGAATCATCCAAGTTTCAAGGGTGGGGGAGTTTATGGAGTAGCAGTATGAAAAATTGCTTCCTTCATCTCCTTCAGCAACTTCATGTATGGAGGGAACTATGACCGCCTCCATCCTATAGATCATCACAATCTCTCTCAGTTCTAGGACTTCTGAAAAACTTTGCTAACAAAACTGCAAGGACTGGTCCTAGCAGCTTCTGAAAATTGGCCAGAATTGAATGAAAGAGTGGGGGGGGGGAGTTACAACTAGCATTTTGAATATTCAAAAGCCAATGCAGCACCCACAAGCTGGTGTCATCTGGCTGCAATAATTCTCCCCCACAAGCAGGCAAGCAACAGTATTTTATACCCATTGCATTTTTTGCATAGTTGTGAAAGACAGCCCCATGTAAAGATCATTGCAGTAGACTGCCCTAGAGGTAATAAAGCCATGATTTACTGCTAAATATATTTTTCAGAATGGCTGAGTGTGCAATTAGATGTCTCTTCAGGCATATGAATAATAAGAAAAGCTTACCCAAGAAAATAAAATTGAAGTTTTGTCATCTTTGGGTTTGGCAAAGTATAGACTAGTCAACATTATAAAGGAATTATTAGCTGGGATCCTGAGGTAATAAAGGAAAATAGAAGTGAAGCCTCTCACCACTCTTCCTTTTACAACCTCTCCTGCCTCGAATACAGGTAGACCTCGACTTACGACCACAACTGAGCCCAAAATTTATGTTGCTAAGTGAAGAATGTGTTAAGTGAGTTTTGCCCCATTTTACGACTTTTCTTGCCACAGTTGGTAAGTGAATCACTGCAGTTGTTAAAGTAGTAACCCGGTTGTTAAGTGAATTTGGTGTCCCCATTGACTTTGCTCATCGGAAGGTCACAAAACGTGTCCTGGGACACTGCAACCGTCATAAACATGAACCAGTTAGCAAGCATCCGAATGTAAATGACATGACCATGGGATACTGCGATGGTCGTAAGTGTGAAAAATGGTCATAAGTCACTTTTTTCCGTGCCATTGCAACTTTGAACGGTCACTAAGCGAAGTGTTGTAAGTTGATGACTATCTATAGCAGGCCTGTCAAACTGGTGGCCCGTGGTGGCATCACGTGCAGGCCACACCTATCCCAGCTCTGCAAAGGCAAAAACCGCCGTGATATATCACAATACGTCACATGACGTGATTGACACCCGTGACCTATAATCTGGAGAGGCACCCTTTTCTTCTTATCCCAAATCATTCAGAAGCACCATTGGTCCTTCTAAAAGGTTTAGTGTAGAAGAGAAATAGCCAAGGAAATAAAATGAGAAAATCTTACTTCTGTGTATTTTCTTAGATTTCAAGTTATTTGTTAGGCTTGTGGGAAGGCAAAATGGAAGTGGGGGAATCAGGCTTCTATTTCACTTCACTCTAAAATAACTAGTAGCAATAAAGCTCTCTCTTTTTTAGCCATGCTAGAAAATGTGTGAATAGCAAGGTCTGTACATCTGATTTAGTCCAGAGCACTGTGGGAGACTGAAATGTTTTCCCACTGGCTGAATTAATTTCTCATAAATATTCTACCAGGGCTTTTTTACAGATGGTGAATTTCATGCCCACAAGATCAGTAGCAGAATATTATTCTTGGACAAGGGCAAGCAAGGAACAAGGGTTGCATCCACTTCTCCCAGACTAGAGACTAGTTTTCCTGATGTACAGCAAAGCTGAATCATCTATAATATAATCAGGTTATAATGTGGAGAAAGGTGGAAATAGATACGAGGTAGCTTGTAAAGGAATGTCACTTTTCTGTTGTTATGGTCTGAGTCTAAGCCTAGTGATAACTTTTATATCATATTTTGTTTCTTCAGCTTGTCTAATCATCCAATTCAGGATATCTCTAGGCAGAAAAATATAAAAAAAACTATCATAAAAAATACGTATCAAAACAGCAAGACAAATGGACAGCTGAAGACACTAATCAATATACTACTATATTTCCTAGAGGTCGGATCACTTAACACTTTGGCCAAATGCCATAGAGCCAGTAATATTACAATACTGAGTGAAAGAAAACTGAACAATATACTTTTAAAAAGTAAAGGTAAAGAGTTCCCTGTCCAGTTATATCCTACTCGGTGTGTGTGTGTGTATGTGTGGGTGTCAGTGGTGGGTTGCCCCTGATTCGGACCAGTTCACAAGAACCAGTAGTAAAACCGGCAGGAGGCCCTGCCCACCACCCCAGATGTCGTCATCAGTGATCTGCGCATGCGCAAAAGCAAGGCGCGTGTGCAATCTTTGCTCGCGCACATGCTCCCGTTGCAAACCGGTGGTAAAGTTAAGTAGTGTGCTTAACTGGTGTGTGCTTATCTCCATTTCCAAGCTGAGGGAGCCAGCATTGTCTGGAGACGCTTCCGTGGTCTTGTAATCAGCATGACTATAAGCTGGGGCACACAGAACGCTGTTACCTTCTCACTGAAATGAAACCTATTTAATTATTTGCATGCATTCAAACTGCTAGGTTGGCAGGAGCTGAGGTAGGAACAGGACCTTATCCTGTCACGTGGGCTTTGGGTCTCAAACTGCCAACTTTCCAGTCGAAAAATATTGTTTCTTAATTGCAAGGCCACCGCACTTCTGAACAATATATCACCTAATTACAAAGCATCAATTGATAGAGAATTCAAAAAAAAATGAGAAAGAAGTGAAAAACAAGAAAAAATACCATTGGAACTCTATTCCAGCAAGTCATCTGAATTGACCCTGAAGATAATCCATAAACCTCCTCCATCCTATTAAAATTGCACTATATTCATTCGTAATGTTGTTGGCAGGATTGTAAAGAGATGGGCACAAAGTACTGAAATTCTGTTTGATAAAAGGTTTTATTTTTAAATAGAGAAATATCATCCCACAATCCTTCATGCTGAATCTTTCTGATCATTTCTTGTCTAAATTCCAAACATATTTATATTACTGTATACTGTTTCCGTTGTTAGCTATCAGGTTTGTGACCATAAAACAAGGAAAACTAATCAGATTTTTAAAAAACAAGTCTGTGGTATTTTTAAAAATGTGAAATTGCTATTGCTGGAAAAAATCAACATAAACCATGGGTTTATACAGTGAAGCATAAGATAAATCAGGTCAACTTTAAAAATTAAAGATAAAGAAGACTCAGAATATTATCGGACATGGAATAAATTTTACAAATGGGTAGAAACAAGAGGTAGAAATGAGAGAAAGTAAGAATACGAATGTTAATAATTGTTAGTATGGAAAACAAAGATGTATAAAACTATTTAGTAAGGGATAAAAATATAAATAAGCTAATGTAGGAAGAAATTTATACTATTATAATTACTGGTACTATATTATTATGATCATTATTAGTTTGTGTGTTAAGATTTACTATTAATTTTTCTTTGGTTTTGCACTATTTGTAAATGTTATCCTGACAAGGCACTGTTTTTCAATAAATAAATAAATAAATGAAAAATGAAAAAAAAAGATAAATCAGGTCACCATTTATTATTTATCTTAACAACCTTTTCTTTTTTTAAAAAAGGAAAAATTAAAATGGTTTTTTAAAAATAGTTTTTATTTTAAAAAATTACAAATGTAATTTGTATGTATGTACATTAAAAGAAAAAGAGAAGTAAATGTGAAAGAGAAAAAAGTAATAGAAGAGACAAAGAAAAAGGAAGTAGAAAAGAAATGAAAAGAGCAGAAAACATAAAAAAAATGAAGTAAAAGCTTCTGATCTTCCTCCTCAGAGTTCTAATAAAATCTCCACACAATTCTAATAAAATCTCTATGTCTAAGATTATATTATAATTCCCTTCTTTCTATAACTCCACCAATGAAGTTAATCATCAAAAATCATAAAATCATTTTCTTTTTTATGCAAAAAGTCCATCAGGAGTTTCCAGTCATTGATGAATGTCAATCACGATCTTTCACTGATCAAAGTAGTAAATTTAGCCATGGAGAAATTTAAGTCAGTTTCACCAACCATTGCCCCATGGTTGGCAGTGCCGAATCTTTCCATCTTTGTATATATACCGTAATAACCTCACCATAATAATCATGAAATAACCTTCCATGACTTTTTTTTTCTAACTGTGTATCTATTACTCCTAAATAGAAAAGCTCTGGCCTCAATTGAATATACATTTTTAAAATTCTCTGTATCGGTGTATTTGCATCCAAAATATTTTACCAAACATGATACAATGTCCCTTCGTGTTATTCACATTTTCAACATACATTTGGAATCCATTTATATATTCTAGGGAATTTCTCTGATATCAGATACCAATGATAAATGATACCAAAGATAAATAATTTTATAAAAATTATCTAAATTCTGTTTATGTAAATATCCATCCACTTCTCCCAAAGACATTTCTTAGCCTTTTTATAAAATAGAACAATACTGGTGAAACATTTTCCCCATAGTTGCATTATCTTTATTATAGCATTTCCTACTTGTAACTTTAATATCACCTTCTTTTCTTTTTCCTTTTGCAACTTAAATGCCAACAGTTTTCCTTGTTTGTTTGCAGATCCAACATTTCTTTCTTTTGTAGAATTCATCTTCATTTCCATCTCTCTCACAGTTAAAATAAATAATTGTCTCTGAAGAATCTTATTTTGGTTGGTAATATTTAGCCTCTCTTGGGACTTCTTAACTCTTCCTTTTTTCTCTCATGCAAAATGACTTGTGTTTTCTCTTGTCTTTTCTTTTTTAAATCCACTGTTACATTTATGAAATATCATCTCATAAAAATTTTGCTTGTTCTTACTTCTGTGCTTTTATTAAGATCATTCTCAAAACAATATTTTAGCTACTTTTTAAAATCCTCCACAACTGTTTCCTTTTGCAACAGCATCTCATTGCATCTTCATCTGAAAGAATCATTTTTCATTTTAAAAGTCACTGGGTTGTGTCTGAGAAAGTCTTTAGTAATATTTCTACTTTATGAACACTAGTAGCCAAAGTCTTAGAGATCCAAATAATATCTATTTTTGAAAAAGGTCTATGCCTTTCAAAAAAAAAAAATTACATTCTTTCAAGTCATTGTTTTTATATTTCCATACATCAACAAGCTTCATTAAGTTAAAAAAAAACCTTGATAATTTGCCTAATCCATAAATCCTTTAGAAAATGTTGTTTTATCTTCTTTGGGGGCATAAATTCCCAGTATCAAAGTCGTAGTCCACTGTAAGTTAACTTCTACCCCAACGTATCTGCCATAATCATCCTTCAATATAAGTTTTGGATATAGTTGACAATTTACATATGAAACAACTCCATTTCTGATTAAATAAATTCTTCACCCAAATTTTTTATGACTCAGAAAATTTAAATCTTTTTTTTAATATGTGTTTCTTATAGGCAAATCACATCTTGTTCTAACTTTTTCAAATCTTTTTTTCTCTCTTTTGAGGTACCCTGGTGGCACAGTGGTTAGAATGCAGTATTGCAGGCAAATGCTTAGAGTTCAATCCTGATGGGACTCAAGGTTGGCAGCCTTCCATCCTTAAAATATATTTCCTTTCAGTTCCAGTAATGCCAAGTTATCCAAATTTTTCTTCATATCTCTGTTTATAACTTCTGTCTTGCTTTCCAATATTTCCACTTTGTCATTCCTTTGTTTTATATCTTCAGCCGCTTGTTCTACAGAATCTTCAATCTTCTCAATTCTTTAGTCTTCCGTCTTTTTTTTTAGTACCGTAGTTCTTTCATATCTTTTTTTTTAAAAATCTCTGCAAATCCTTCTTCCATTCCCCTTTTAAAAGCATCCAAACTATTGGCAACTGTTTCAGTCATCTTCTTGCCAAATTCCTCAAACATTTTCTGCAATGAGTTTGGCCCGATGCCCTTGTCTATAAGTTATTCCGGTGAACCTCTCCTTCCATCTTCTACTTTTGCTGCTGCTGCTGTGATTGGCATTGTAATAGTTATGGCTCAAAAGTGAAAGTGTATCTATTATTAGGGTGAAAGTAAAGGGCAAGCTTTTCTCTTTTCCCCTTTGTTTTGCTTTTTTTCTGTTCTTAATACTTTCATCCCAATTATCTCTGTGTGGTTGCAGTCATACAATCTGGCTCATATTACCCTTACTGTCTTATTTTGTAAAAAAATAAATAATCATTTACCTATTTTCCTTAATAATAAACAATCAACTTTCCCCCAATATTTGGCCTGTTTGTCTAGTTAATTTTACCATTTTCAAAGAAACTTTCATCAAACAAAAGAACTATTCTTGTTTTTTTAAAAAAATAACTGTCTCCTTTATCAGTTTAAAGCTTTCTTATGTCACATTTAACCCACCATAGATCCCTACCTGGAAACCATGTTAACAATGTCTTTTTAAAGATATTACCTTCTTCTATAAAAGAGCTGTTTCGAATAAAGGAATTGAATGTGGCATTTATGTTGTTTAGTTAATTCCCAAATTTAGAGTCACTGTGTGAGATGAGCAGGAATACAAATGTGACAAATAAATACATAATATAAAAACAATTCTTTTTATCTTTGGCATGTCTTAGAAACCATGAGCTTTTCTCTTTTTTTTTTTCTTTTCCCCTCTTGCTTTTAGTGACTTTTTAAATGAGAAAACAAAACAATGCAAATTGCAATTTAAAAATAAAAATGAACTAGGGAAAGGAAGAAGCAATGGAAGAAGGAACAAAAGAAATAATAAAAATGTGTGCCTGCATATTGATGCATACTTATAGACAGAGACGTATGAGCACATGGATAGAACATTCATGTATATATTAATGCAGTGCTGCATTTCAGATTTAAAAGCAAAAAGATGCATTAGAACTTCTATATTCACAAATGTAGCACCTCTCCTCTTCCTAGGTTTAATAATAACAACACAGTCACCAAAATGGTTCATTGGAACTTCTGTAAAAATTATCATGTAGCAGTAATGGAAAAATTGATGGGAACACACAGGGTTAAACACATAACTGAAAATGAGCAGGTTCCTTCTAGGTTCTGCAATTTTTAATTTTGGTCTTGCTCTTTTGTTTTTTTTCCAAACAACCCTTCCCCACAAAAAAACCTAAAATCCAAAGAGGAAAAAATAGAAATACAATGAAGAAAGGATGGTGCTTAAAACTTTAACTGCCAAAAAGAAGACCAGGGCGTTCCAGACCTAGAGAGTTGCCACTTCTTGAGCTCTGGTATCCAGTGGTGGGATTCAACATTTTTTTACTACTGGTACTGTGGGCATGACTTGGTGGGCTTGGCATGGCTAGGTGGTCGTGGCAGGGGAAGGATACTGTAAAATCTCCATTCCCTCCCCACTCCAGGGAAAGGATACTGTAAAATCTCCATTCCCTCCCCACTCCAGGGGAAGGTTACTGCAAAATCCCCATTTCCTCCCGATCAACTGGGACTCAGGAGTCAGGGAATAAATGGGGGCGGGGCCAGTCAGAGGTGGTATTTACCGGTTCTCCGAACTACTCAAACTTTTTGCTACCGGTTCTCCAGAACTGGTCAGAACCTGATGAATACCATCTCTGCTGGTATCCCAGTGAATGCCATTCAAATGGAAAGTGACATTGACAGAATCTGGGAATATTCCTATGACAAAGTCAGATCTGGGAAGGCAAATGAAACAGATGTAATTCATGCAAAAAATAACACCTCTGGGCTGTTATTAAAGAAGAAACATAAATGGGTAGTTTTTCTTTTTAGCAAAATAAAAAATGAGGGGACAGTAAGGAGCTACTAAGCAGGTGTTTAAGACTAATACCTGCAAAAGACCTGGGCAGGAGGGGAATGTCTTATATTGCTCGCCATGTGGAAAAATATAAGAAGATGCACCTAATAATTTGCTGAATGTAAAAAGAAAAAAAAATGAAGTCACCTAAAAATCTCAGTTTAATGAAGGCCTATAAACCAGGCTTTAAGGGAGAATAGAGGTAGCCCTTGCCTAGCAACCACAACTGGGACTGGCAACTCTGTTGCTTAGCACTAAGGTCACTAAGTGAGAAATCATCTCACCACTTTGGGCTTATGACAAACAGTTCATTTCTGTTGGTAAGACGGATGTCTCACTCTGGTTGTTAGTGAGACATCACATGACTGCCACAATTCTGCTTCTTGAAAGCCAGTTGTGAAACTTGCAAATAGTGATTGTGTGACTAGAGAATGCTGCCTTGGATTTAAGTGTGAGGATTGGTTGCAAAGATGTTGCTTTTTCAGTCATTACTTACTTTGGCCCTTAAACAAGGCCATTGATAAGTGAGAATTACCTGTATTTGCACCTGGACATTCTCTGAAATAACAGATTAAGTTGGTTATATCTGAAATAGTTCAGGTGATTCTTTTAGATTTAGGTTATTTCCATCAATATATAGAATTTGTATTCTGATCTAAATATGCAAGATTATATAATTTACATTATTTGGGTCAATTTACAAAATGACATAAATCAATGTAAATCAGGGGTGGGTTCAACTTACCTTTATTACCGGTTCGCAATGGGAGCTCGCATGCGTGCGTGCACTTCTGCACATGCGCAGATCGTCATTTATGACATCTGGGCGGGTGGGCGGAGCCTCCCGCCACTTTTACTACTAGTTCTAAAGAACCAGACAGAACCGGGAGCAACCCACCACTGATGCAAATGCTGTAAGTATAGTCAATGGACAGTTAGCACTAGTAACCAAATGGTCTGTTAAATCAAGTTTATATAATATAGACCCAAAGGGATACGCAGTTTTTAACCTAAAGGTGCCCAAATAGCAAGCTATAGTTTTATGATTACTCCTTTACATAAATTCTATTTGAGCTCTTGTATTCCATTCATAGCAGCTAACAAGAAACATTACCAAAAATAAATAAATAAATGACAGCATATCAAAAGCAAATAAATATTAGCTAAACCAAAGTCATGAGGCAGGGGTTCTTTCACTTTGTGTTAATGCAGGCCCTAAAATGAAAAAACAAATGTGTGAATTTTTGTGAAATAGCACCCCTCCTCCATGAAATACAACTAATAAAGAGCTGATTGAGGTTAGGATTGGACAAGGAATAAATATGCCACTTAATTTTATCAATTAAATGCCCATCTAATGGACTTCGTGGTTAGTGCAAGCAGAGTAGGGAGCAAAGTCAGGAATGAGTTTTAACCCACACAAGTTTAGCCTCTTTCAGTTTTATTGTTCTCTTTTAATTGTGATCTCCTGTAAGGAAGTCTCAAGCCACAGTTTGGGAATTTTGTTCTAATGCAAAATGTATCCTTTCTAAAGGCCTGTTGAAATGATATTAGAACTTAGAATAACTTTATTATCATTTTGAATGTACACTAATCGGCCTACATTAAAATGAAACTTTGTTGCATACAGCTGTGAAAGGGTCTCCCCCTCCAATATACACTACACAAACATGACTGAATAAATAAATAAATACAAAATTATGCATATGGCCACATATATTATATGACACAGAGAAACAACAGTCTAATTCAGATGTATCATGTACATGGCGAGAAAAACGAATCTTGTGAATTTGCCAGATGGATGGCATAGGGAACAAAACTGTTACAGAATCTGGTAGTCCTGCTAGAAATACTTTGAAACCTCCTCCCAGAGGGGAGCAACAGAAACAGACCGTGAAGTATGACAGGAAGCGAGCTTCCTATAATCTTCTCGGCTGTCCTTACCACTCTCTGAATGGACTTTCTCTCCGAGGCACTGCAAACCAAACGATGATGCAGTTTGTTAAAACACTCTCAATCGTGCCTCTGTAAAAAGTGGCCAGGACAGAAGGAGAAAGATGTGTTCTCCTCATCCGATACAGGAAATGCAGATGCTGGTTTGCATGCTTCACTAACGATGATGTGTGGAGAGACCAGTATGGAAACATCTAAAAAACATCAGGGATCAACCTATCCTCTTGCTTCAAGAACTGGAAGCATCCTGTTTTCTGATGAAGAAAAGAAGTGGGGTGAGACCAGTGACGGAATTCAATTTTTTTTACTACCGGTTCTGTGGGCGTGGCTTGGTGGGTGTCACAGGGGAAGGATACTGCAAAATCTCCATTCCCACTCCACTCCAGGAAAAGGATACCGCAAAATCCACATTCCCTCCCCACTTCAGGGGAAGGTTACTGCGAAATCTCCATTCTCTCCCCACTCCAGGGGAAGGATACTGCAAAATCCCCATTCCTTCCCCACACCTGGGGGAAGGATATTGCAAAATCTCCATTCCCACCCCACTCTGGGGCCAGGCAGAGGTGGTATTGCCAGTTCTCAGAACTACTCAAAATTTCCGCTACCGGTTCTCCAGAATCGGTCAGAACCTGCTGAATAGCACCCCTGGGTGAGACTCTTCTCAGATTTTGGCAAGGTAACATAAGCTGGTTGTCCTACTAAAAGGTTGCATGAACACTGATAGTGAATAAATGAACCACTTGGACCAAAGGATGAATGCATAAGTGTACAACTGACTGGAGAACTCGGTTAAAGTCACTCTAGTAATTATTATACCATACTACAACATCTAATGATATGCTATTATGACCTTGATAACTCAACACATCATACGATATGCTTGGTTTGGCCTAGCACGTTGTGGGAACCCAGCGAATGGCACTTTACTCAATAAACTATCAACAGCTCCATGCAATCTGTGAATTGAGCCACTGCCTCTCCTTCTATTTTACACAGTTTGCACCCCTTTTGGATAGAAAATAGTTTAAAATAATAAGGGAATATCATAGGAGGTTCTCATTATCTTGGAGAGAAGAACTCTTTAAGCTCAGAATTGTGGGGACTGCAGCAACTGGCATTCACAGCCCAGAAACGCAGCAGAAGTTTGCTTTAAGGAACAGTTTTATAAAATGTAGAAGATTAAAAGTACGAACTGTATATTGACAATCTGTTTCTCCAGATGCCAAATGCTCTGGTTTGAATGTGATCCAAGAGCCCTCTTTAACCTGTGTACATTTCTTTCTCTCCCCCTGCTCTTTGAATGAGTATGTTTCAAGTGTCCTGAGCCTTTTCAGTAACACACACACACAAACACACACACACACACACACGTATGAATGCTTATAATCTGAAGGTTGCAGTTCTCAGATTTCTTATTCTGGAAATGTTTCTCCTGAAATAATCAAGGCTATTCCAGCAGAGGAAGCTTGAAAGGATTTATGCAGACTCTGGTCAGAATAAAATGTTAGCTGGTGATACTACAGAAATGTGTATCTAGGCTGTTAAAACATTTCTAAATCACCTTTCCATTGCTCTCACTTTACATATTAAGCAAATCCTCTTTGATGGAACACTAATGGTTGACCAGACCCATAAATAGTTATCACTATTAGCTGCAACTCATTTTTACTTTGAAAGACTGACAAGGCTAACAAAACAGCTTATTGGAATTAAGGTTATTGTTCTTCCAAATACCTGCCATATGTCAGAGACAATAATGCTACCGCAGAGTCCTTGAGTTCAGTGCCAGCTTGATTTTCTTTACCTTTGTCTCAGCAGTTTTAAACTTGAAAGCCATGTAGACATAATGAGGAAAAGGAAAGGACAGCGGGGCAGGTAAGAACTGGAACTACAATATTAGCTGAAAGAAGGCCGCTATATTTTTTTTTCCAATATTGGATGAGCCAAATGGCATTATCGGATTAAAGTGAACTGGGGCAAAAGCCATCTGTGAGCTGGCTCTAAGCTGCTCAAGTCCAACCCAACTGTCCTTTAACTCCTCCTGGGATGGCCCAGCAGCTTTTGGATATGATGAGTTAAAGCAGTTCTCAAATCACTTTGCTGTTTAAAAAAATGTAGGTAATCTATATTTTCAATTGTTCATTTCTCTCCAATATTAGGTCACAGAATGTAGACCACTTATTCAATTTTACTTTTCCAAATCATAAAATACATTTATGTATATGTGTGTCAGGGGTGGGTTCTAAATTTTTTTACTACCAGTTCTGTGGGCATGGCTTAGTTTGTGGGCGTGGCTTGATGATCATGTGACAATTCTTTAGGATTTAGGAGAGGTACTGGTCTACCAGGCTTTTAACTACTTACAGAGCTGTACCGGTCTACCCATTTGTTTTTTGGAGGCACCGGTCTACCCATTTGTTTTTTGGAGGCACGGTTTACTCATTTGTTTTATTTTAACACTGATCAGCTGTAGGGCAGCCCTTTGAAGCCCCGCAGAAAGAGTTTAAATAGTTTTTTTCCCCTTTAGCCGATAGCTGGGACTCAGAAGGCAGCAATAGATTGGGGGTGGGGCCAAATAAAAAGTAAGAATAATGGGGGGGGTGGGGGGGGCAGAACCGGTTTGGTGACGTCATATCGTCACTGCTACCGGCTCAGCGGAACCGGGCGGAACCCACCACTGATGTGTGTGTGTATGAATATATTAATATATATGAGCCAGTTTGGTGGTGTGGTTAAGGCTAGAAACAAGGAGTCTGAGAATTATATTCCTGCCTTGGGCATGAAGCCTGGTGGGTGACTTTGGGCCAGTCCCTTTCTCTCAGTCCTAGGAAGCAGTAAATAGCAACCATCTTCTGAAAAATCTGCCAAGAAAACTACAGGGAACCCAGACAGTCACCAGAAGGTTTTTTTTTTAAAAAAAACAAAACCCTAACTAAAGGTATCTGTGTGTCTATGTGCATGTGTGTGTGTACATGTATGTGTGTGTCTGTCTTTGTACATGTATAACTGTGGTATGTGTATTATGTGAAGGACTTTGATTTATCTCTCTGGCAGTATTTACAGTAGGTTGACTAGAAAGACCTTGGCAAAACCTCAGCTAGTTATTTTTTGCCATCTCTCTTTTAAGTAGAGGATAGATAGCTAATACGGATATTCTCTGTATCAGCTTTTCTCAGACTAGATGTATTAAATTAACTCCCACACTAGCTGAGTGTTCTCATGTATTTGGAAAGACCAAACTATAGCTGAAGCATACAAGAATTGGTTTCTGTCTGTGTGTATGCATATATGTACATGTGTGCATATAAACACACACTCGCACACACACATATAAAATAACAAACAGGAAGCACTGATGGAGAACAGTGCTTTGCTGTTTGAAAAGGAAGGAAATTATGGTTACCCCATTCCTCCCCCCCCCTTGTTAGTTTCTTTTTCCAAAAAGCACAATTAGTATTGTTAAGTAGGAAATCACAGCCATTGTTATGACATTTTTGCTTCAGTAATTCTGTATTGGATTTGGAATGGTCAGAAGCCAATGTAATATTTCAGGGCACCTTTCCAATGCACTATTCATCAATAGAAATTATATTTTTGTGGGAAATTCAGTTTAAAAAGGAAGTCCGGGAACACCATAATTTAGCAAGGAATTCCAGGAAATGTTCTACTGTATATGGATCTGATTGGTTTTAATTGTCAGAGTTTCTTGAAAAAATCAAATCCAGAAGCACACACAGATAAACTGATGCAGCAGGATTCATTAATTTCTTTATGTACACAATAATACATGAAGTAAGCTTACAATACCAACAGTTTCATTTCAGCTCAGCAGACAGCATGCACAGACACTGGTTTCAGTTTCTCTTTTCTGTACAGAATCAGAAGCTGCAGACTAAGACACGCCCTGGCTCCAGTCTGTCTCACCTCCCAATTGGTTGACTTAGTTGCTATGCCTATTCACTGGCTGACCTTGTTACCATGTCTTCCCAGTCATGAATATTCTGACATTAATGTAATATAATGCATTCTTATGAATTTTTATTTATATTTACTTTATTTATATCCCACCTTTGTTATTTTATAATAAGGTGACCAGATTTTAACATTGGTAAAGAGGGACACCTGTGGGTGTGGCTTATTTTGTGGGCGTGGCTTGGAGGTCATGTGACTGGGTGGGCATGGCTAGCTGGTCATATGACCGGGTGGCCATGGCTATGTGTATAGGGACTACTCAGAGGGCTGAAAAAAGTCATTTCTGACAGGTCCTCGCACTTTTGACTGGTCCACACACTTATGACCATCCTCACATTTACGCCCGTGCAGCATTCTTAACAACCATGTCACTCATTTCACAACTGCTTCTCTTCACCATGGTGATAAGATAGGGCAAAAAACGTAAAATGTGAGGACAGTCGTAAGTTCAAGGACTGGTCAAAAGTGCGAGGACCAGTCAAAAATAACTTTTTCAGCCCTCTAAGTAGTCCATGTGTACAAAAGGACTACCCAAAGGGCTGAAAAAAGTCATTTCTGACAGGTCCTCGCACTTTTGACCAGTCTTCGCACTTATGACTGGTCATCATTTATGCACATTGTAGCATTCTTAAAAACGGTGTCACTCATTTCACAACTGCTTCTCTTCACCATGGTGACAAGATAGGGCAAAAACGTAAAATGTGAGGACAGTCGTAAATTTGAGGACTGGTCAAAAGTGCGAGGACCAGTCAAAAATAACTTTTTCAGCCCTCTGAATAGTCCATGTGCATAAAAGGATACAGCAATAGAGAGGGATGAAGGAAGGGAAATTAGAGTAGGAGTGAGGTTAAGAGAGGGAGGAAGAGAAGAGAAGAAGAAAGGAAGAGGAAGTAGGAAGGAGAAGAAGAGGGGGGGAAGAGAAAATAAGAAGGAAAGAAAAGAGAGAGGTGGTAGATTTGAGGAGAAAGATTGCTGTACAATAAAAAAGATGAAAGGGAAGAAAACCAACCCCAAACAAATATAAAGATATTAAGATAAAGAATGAATTGTTAAACTTTAAAGAATAAAAGAGAACAAATATGAATAAATAGCAATAATTAGAAACACACATACAAACATACAATGTATTTTCTTTGAACAGAGTATTTGGCCAGTTCACAAATTTAAACAGTGTTTAGTCATTTCAATTAAATTTACAATTTCTATATTTCCTTTTTGCCATATTTATTCCTCATCTATTTTTTTAAAAAACCAATATTACCCTTCATCCTCATCTCTAATCTTAATCAAATTCAATTTTTCCCTTCTATTCTATATTATACCCCTTCCCATTGTCATCTATTTTTATATCCATCCTCACATTGGTTAATTATGTAATGTTACAGTTGGTTAATACAAATTCAACATTTTCATATAACTCAATTAGTTATATAACTATCTTTTTTGTATATTAATCAATATGAATATGAATATTCCAATTATTTCCATGCAATCCAATTTCTTACAAATCAATTAATTATATTTACCAATAATAATAAACCAAATAATTTCCCCCACATATTCTTCCAACCACAACTTAACCATTTCTGCTTTCAACACAATATACAATTAATAGTATCTCAATTGTTACAATTCCCTAGTTAAATAGAGCTTTTTTTCTTTTGTGTTTTAAAATCTTGAACTCTCCTCTTTTGCCATTTGCCATAAATTTCCCATTGTTTGCACCTACCTTTTTTGATGACGAAAAAGAAATCTGCCTTTCCAACGTTGCTAGCAAACAGCAAAGGCAACACCCTGCTTAGTTTCGTTTTCGTTTTCAGTTTAAATTGCACAAGGAGAAAAAAAAACTAGAGGGAAAAAAACTGTTTAAATTCTTGCTGCGGGGCTTCAAAGGGCCGCCTATGTTTTCTTTTAACACTGATCAGCTGTAGGGCGGGCCTTTAAAGCCCCGCGGCAAGAATTTAAACAGGTTTTTTTCCCTCTAGCCATCAGCTGGGACTCAGGAGGCAGCAATAGATTGGGAGTGGGCGGGGTAAGCAAACCCCGTTCTCCCACCATTCCTTAGCTTGTCCTGCATTCCTTCCAAAAATCGGGACTTTTTAAAAATGATGCGGGACGCGGGACAAATTGTTGAAAATCGGGACTGTCCCGCCAAAAGCGGGACATCTGGTCATCCTATTTTATAAACAACTCAAGGCAGCAAACCCATTTAATTTCTTAATAAACTCCTTTTATTTTCCCGACAACCATATTATTATTCTGTTGTGTATCCAGCACATGTCATACATCCAAGGACTAGTTGTTAATAGTTGCTCTTAACTTTAGAGATATTAGTCCTGATGGCATGACAGTGCTGTGTATGCATTGGTAATCTTTAGGGATTGTGCTAGGAAAGCACTTGCATTTTATTGCTTAATAGCATGCAGACCAGAGGGCTACAAGAGATAGTGGATGTAACCCCACCAAAAAAAATAATCACATTCTATTCTCAGCATTTATTCTCCCATCAATTTTATTGCATCTTTACCAAATGGTTACACGTCATACCTTTGAATGAATAATCTTCAAAGGCCTATGTTTTTTTAAATAAGCTTAATTCACCTTCTAATGAGAAGAAAGGACTCACTGGAGAAGAGCCTAATGCTGGGAAAGATTGAGGGCAAAAGAAGGGGACAACAGAGAACAAGGTGGCTGGATGGAGTCACTGAAGCAGTAGGCGTGAGCTTAAATGGACTTCAGAGGATGACAGAGGATAGGAAGGCCTGGAACATTGTCCATGGGGTCGCAATGGGTAGGACACAACTTCACAACTAAAGACAACAGCAAAAATTCACCTTCTATTCCTGAACAAGCAGTAGAAATCTGGGTTAACCATTTAAATAAAATATTTCTTTACTTTTCCAGCAGTCAGGCTAACCCTTTGATTTCCTTCCTAAATAGAAACGGAACCAGAGATCCCATGTGTGGGAGGCGAGGGGGGAGGGGAGGACATGTAGAATTATTTCTTTTAATTCAGTACAGCTGACTTAAACTGACCTCTCTGTTTTATTTTCACTATTTTTCCTCCCACAGCATGCGGCAAAAGAAGAAGAAAGAAGGAAACCATCTTGAGAAGCAACCTGGAAAGTGTGACCTAATCTAAAAAGACAATATTTTCATTCAGAGAAACTTGGCCCATTTCCTGAATTAGATTTGATAATATCATGCTAGCAATCACTGGCCATTGAATGGCTAAATGCCTTTTTAAAAAAATAAATAAAAAATAAGCAGGTATTGCAACATTGAGAAAGACTTGGCAGCCAAGCAAACAGGCAGTTAACTGCAAAAGCAAGAAAAGAAAGTGAATGTTATGCTAGTAATGAGGAGCTGCTTGACCAATGAGCTTTAAGGGATGTAGACATTTGGTGTAAACAAATTGTCCTGGAGACAACCATTAATGGGCAGTAGTGCAATTACAGGCAGGCTGTGAATGTGTGTCAAATGCATTATTTTAAAGCATTCTGTATTTTATTTTTCAGTTGTGGATTTTCCTTCCTTCTTGCCAAAACTGAGCTCTTGTTAGAATAGCAATTTCTCCAACATTGTGGTAGCATGTATCCTCCCCCCCCCAATCTTAATTGTAGCATTGCGTTTGTACTGTAAATGTTTTGCTCTGGTGCTTACTCATGGTATGCGATTTGTACCCAAATTGTTTCACTTGAGAGAGAGAGAGAGAGAGAGAGAGAGAGAGAGAGAGAGAGAGAGAGACCACCTAACAATGGCTAGTAAATGAGATGTTTACTCTTAAACTCACAACTAAGTTTCAATTCTATTTGTTGCCATTCTGCAAATATATATATATAGGCCTCCAGAACATATGAAACAAAAGTAGCTACAGTTTCTTTTTATTTTCCTTCTTGGAGGCTATGGTAAAAATTACTCATTTTCTCCCTGCTGGTGCCTATTGCAAGACAAATCTCATCAACTTTTAACAAGGCCAACAAATCAGAGCTACAAAAATTAGACAGCCACCAGAGGGCAGCAAAAAGAGAGTTCTTTGTGCATCTTAGCTGTGAACTGTTACTTGTCCAGATTTTTTTGCAATCTCCACCCACCCTCCAAAAGATACACACAGTGGAAGAATGGGTGGAAAAATGGATGGAGCTAACAAAGGTGGCAAAAATAATTGTTTTAATGACAGAAAATAATATATCTAGTTTTATTTCTGTCTGAAAACCGCTGCTAGGTTTTTGGGTCCAGGGCAGGAAATAAAATTGACTTTGGGTTTATTGAATAGATTAGTTTGTTGTTACAGAAATGGCTAATACTCATTAAGTACTTAAAATAAAAAAGTTCAGGCTGTAATTTTATTTTGAGGCTGAAAAATTGGAAGCCCATGCATGTTCCTACTTCCTCTTTATTCCATACTTTTTTTACCCATTTCTTTCACTTTCCCATTTCCTTACTACCTTTATTTTCATTGGATCACAATCTCTAAAATTTATATCTGACAAATTTTTACAACCCAAAACTTAGTACTCCTAATTTTATTTGGGGATGACCATTTTCCAGAATGTGCTTGGGCTCATTATCTATCCACTGTTGACTCAGCTATTGGGATAATTTCCAACTGGTCATATAGATATTAGTAATCACGACAAAAAGATCTCCTCCTCCTCCTTCCTCCTCCTCCTCCTCCTCCTTCTTCCTTCCTTCCTTCCTCCCCTCCTCCTCCTCCTCTTCTCCAGGCCAGTTATGCTTCAGGTATGTGATCCCCCACCCCCATCTTGTCTTCTTAAACTTTGTCAGATTGTCTTAATAGAGGTTCAGTTTTGTTAGCTGCTGCTTGCTATTTGGAATGCTTTCCATATTGGTTGAAATCAATTGCCTTTCAAGTCTTTAGTATTAATAATCATGCAACGAACTCCCAAGAAAGCTTAGACAGGCAGAACAAATTCAGCTGTGTTTGGATAAAATCCAAAACTTGACTGTTTTGAAAAGATGCTATTGATTTTGGTGCAAAATCTTCAAGAGGAAGAGCATAGTCTTTCTGTTCCTGAAACTGAATTAAAAGGCCTAAACCGTTATCTTTGTTGCTTTCTGATGACTTTCAGGTTTGATATTTGGGTGAATCTGCTATCCTGGGACCTCAAATTCAAAGATTCAGAGGATTAAGACTAGGGGGAAAAAACAAAACAAAACCTGAACCCTTTACCTTCATTGAAACAAAAATCTCTAGAGGAAGGAATGAAAAATATCACAGTGTACTCTTAAAGATACACTCAGTACATTTAAAAAATGAGAATTAGAGCTCCTTGGGAAACAAACTGTGAACAAGAACCATGTCATTTTCTCCCTGACGAGGGGAAATCTAGGATGATCTAATCTAGGAAATCCATCCCACTACAAATGTTTTCCTTTTTCCCCCCTTCCCTTCTCCCTCCCCTCTCCCTTTTGCTGAGCATAGAACCTGATCTTTTGTTCAATCTCCTTTTCATTCCCTTTCCTTGCTTGTCAAACTCATCCCTTCCTTCCTTCCTTCCTTCCTTCCTTCCTTCCTTCCTTCCTTCCT
>WNWU01000005.1:2168989-2193583 GCA_012654045.1 Ptyas mucosa
CTTCCTTCCTTCCTTCCTTCCTTCCTTCCTTCCTTCCTTCCTTCCTTTGCTTCCTTCCTTCCTTCCTTCCATCTATCCATCCATGTCTGCCTGTCTGTCTGTCTGTCTGTAAAAGAGGTGACAGTTCAATGAAATTGCACTAATAGCTTTTGGCAGAAGGACATCAATCATGAACATTAAAAGTTAGCCATCTGAAGGCAATCCATGTTTCTGATATGCTCATGGTCTTTTTTTTTTTTTTAGCAACAATTATTCCAGTTCCTAGATGGGGTCTGGAGGTCCTTTACATTTCCATTTATTTAAAATCTTTCTTCCTCTCCTCAGTATTCTACTTTAAAATAAGTCAAAATGGAAAGGAGATTAAAATTTCTTGCCAAATGTCCTTGGCATGTATGATTCTTTACAGCCCATGATCTTTTGCTATCCTTAATTACCATGAATTACTTCTTGTTTAGTGGCTAAGTTGGGAGAAAAGTTAGCAACATCTGTTCATTGTCCAAGGAATGAATTCCTTCTAAGGAATCACTTCCTTGTTTCTCATTTTATATTATGCTCATTTTCCACAAGACATTTAATTTAATTTAATTTCAGATTTATATACCGCCCTTCTTATATACACCTTCTTATATACACCTTCAGGGCGGTGTACAGCCAAAATTAAAAAACGTAGAATACAAACATTAAAAACAATTAAGGATATATATAAATTTGGCCCCATACATTAAAAAGTGACTAACCAATTAAAACATTTAAAATTATTTTTTAAGCCAGTCCAGCTTGCTGAAAAAGATAGGTTTTGAGGGCACAGCGGAAGGCACCGAGTTTTCTTGACAGCAGAAAAGCTATTAACATGGAAAAGGGGCATTTCTTCCATGTATCTGAAAGTCTATATATTTCTCTCCATATCAGCAAACACCTCTTGAAATAAATAAACTTATTCTGCAAGAGCCACAATTCCCTGCAGCAGAGACATATCCAAAATATTCCCCAGGTACGAATTATATCTGGGGCATTCAGTGCAAAATATGAAATGCATCCCACAAAATGAAAACGTGGTCTTCAAAGTGTAGAAAATAAATGACAATTCCCTACACAACTCATAGAAAGAAAAAGAAAAGAAAAGAAATGTAGTATGTTTAGAAGCACCAGAATGGAAACATCTTTAGATAACTTAGTGAAAGTAGATATGAAACATATCTGTAACCTAGGGATAAATTAGATATAATACGGAAGATTAGTGAATAGGATTATCAACCTACATTTATTTTTAACAGAGCTACGGTGAAGGGATGGGGAATATCATATTGTACAATTTTCCAAATGCCTGATCTGTTTAATCTTTCTCCCTTTTCTCATATTTTCCTTATCAACACCATCCACCTCTTAAAATTGAGACAGCACAGGTACCAGTGTGCCATGGGTGTGAAAACTGCGGTCTTCCTGCTATTTTGGAATTACAATTCTCTGTAGCTTCAGCCAGCTTGGCCAATACTGAAGGATTCTGGGAGTTGTAGGTTAGCTAAATATAGAGGCTTGCGGTTTATCCACCCCTACTGTGCAACCAAGGTCATACATTTTTCCATCCTCTGTTTTTTAGAAACTAAGCCTATAATTTATTGCTTTGATAATCACTATTTATATGTAATCTTCTTCGTTTTACAGTTTTGTTTTAAACTAGGTTTAAGTTCAAAAACTACTATTAATTCAGTCAGTTTCTTAGGCCATTGTCAGATGTATATCAGATCTGTCAGAGAAGCAAGCTAAGCATAGTGGTGAGTTGCCCCTGGTTCGGACCGGTTTGCACCAACCGGTAGTAAAACCGGCGGGAGATCCTGCCCACCATCCCGGATGTCGTCATCGGCAATCGCGCGCGCAATCCCATCCCGAACCAGTAGTAAAGGTAAGTAGAACCCACCTCTGGCTAAGCATCCTTCCTCCACAGAGTAACTAATTATGTTTCCACATCTTTAAAATAAAGCTATTAAAACCGGGTACAATTTCAAATGTCAACCCAGAACCAGCTGAGATCTTGATTAAGAAAGAACTTCACTTAGTTTTAGCCCTACATCAAGAGGAAGTATAATACCGGGCTCTGGAATAAAAACACCAATTCATGCCAAACTGCTGGATGACCTCCCCAATTTCATGTAGATAGAGATGAGGACTGACTCCTATGGTATCCCATAAATTAGAGAGTATAAGATTGACTTCTTCTCGCCCATGGCAATAGGCTGAAATCTCCCACAGAGCGAAAAGGGATACTTACTAGACTGGCTGTGGAGATTGGGGGTGCTGTTTTAAACTACTGAAAAATAGCACCCCCACTCTCCTCAGCCAGTCTAGTAAGTATCTTCCCATGCCAGGCTCCAATCTATGAAGATGAGAAGACACCTGATCATTGTTAATGAGATCATTGATGTTTTGCCTTAAATACATTATGTCCATGGTTTAGTATGGTATAAATACAGATAACCTTAAATATGCCAGTTCACCTTTTTTAATATATTTAGTTTTTTAAGAAATCCTGACTGGAATTGATTGTACTGAATATTGGTTAATATTCAAAAACTATTTGTAAGGAAGCCATCTTTCAGGCATGTGAATTACTTTGCACTATGTGATTTTGAGGGACGCGGTGGCTCAGTGGCTAAGACACTGAGCTTGTCGAGTGAAAGGTCGGCAGTTCAGTGGTTCGAATCCCTAGTGCGGCGTTACAGGGTGAGCTCCCATTACTTGTCCCAGCTTCTGCCAACCTAGCAGTTCGAAAGCACATAGAAATGCAATTAGAAAACTAGGGACAGCATTCCGTGCGCCTTTGGCATTTAGTCATGCCAGCCACATGACCATGGAGACGTCTTCGGACAGTGCTGGCTCTTCGGCTTAGAAACGGAGATGTGCATCACCCCCTAGAGTCGGGAATGACTAGCACATATGTGCGAGGGGAACCTTTACCTTTACCTTTATGTGATTTTGAAAAATTCCCCACTGACTTGCTCAGGGAAGGACTCAATGCACATACAATCATTGGTGGTGAGAATTGAATAGAATCTATTACAGATGAAATGAGTAAAATAAGATACAGTGTTGTTTGGTCAGCTACATGATAAAATGTATCCCCCAAAACAGACAATAAATAATGGCACACATCACACCTTTGATGCAGTTCAAAAGACGGGATCTTGGAGCTGCGTGCTGTAAAAACAATTGATACTGGAGGTATTCTCTACAGCAGGGTTTCCCAAACCTTGGCAACTTTAAGATATGTGGATTTCAACATCAAGGATGGTTGGGGAATTCTGAGAGTTGAAGTCCACATATCTTAAAGTTACCAAGGCTGGGAAAACCCTGCTCTTAGAATAAGTGGTAATCAAAGGTATCTGCCAGGAAAGTTGCAAAATAATAATAATAATAAAGATGGTTGTTTTTTATAGTCACATCATGGCATCCAAGTTCATTTCTTTTATAATTCTGCAAAATAGCAATAGCACATATGCTTCCACAGCAATGCCAGGATCAATCCATTATTTGAACTGTGTCAGCTATCTTGGGCTTCCAAAATTCCCAATCTCTGGGCTCCAAGTGATTAGCTTGATGGGTATTGAGTGAGCTGGCCCAGCATATTTTACTGTGAAAAATGGCCTCCGGAGGGGGTGCTTATTAATGTTTGTGTCTACAATCCACAATCTAAAGCTCTGCAGAGCAAACTATATAACACAGACCATTGAAGAATGAAACCCAAATAAGAATATGAAAGTATCAATATCCATAAGGTTCACACCGTGGAGAGAAAGATTCTTATGGAGAAATAATTTCAATATTTTTAGAATGATTTACTCCTTATTAAACATTATTTGGTTAATGATGTGACTTGGGACTATGTAAAGGAATGCAGTCTTATAGAATAATCCCCTTCGTGCCTACTCAGAAGTCACTCCTTTTACATTGAATGTGAATTACTGTAATGTCAGTAGGAATAGGACTGCAGATTTAGTCATACATGTGTTTATACTGATGAAGGACAATTGGATAAAAGATTTAGAAACAGGTATTACAGAACAGGAATGGAATTTGAATTGGAATAGTAGAATAATGAGGACCTTATCAATAAGAATAAAGGAGCATAGTTATAAAGTTATTTGGAAATGGTACTTGTTCCCAGTAAGATTATATAAAATGAATAAAGGTGTTAGCAAGTTATGTTGGAGATGTAAAGTGGAGAATGGGACCTATGAACACATGTGGTATGGATGTCGTAAAGTGAAGAAGGTTACGAATAGAAGAAGAAATTAGTAAAATAATTAAAAAGAAGGTAAAGTTGGGAGTAGGTACCATCCTTATATTAAAGTTGAATGATAAGGTGTTAACAATTGATGAAAGAGAGCTTGTAAGGATATTGGTTATTATGGGATGAATTGTCATCGCAAGATATTGGAAATTGAATATTGAATACAAAATAAATGAATGGTTCAGAGAAGTTTGGAAAATTGCTCTTAATGATAAGTTAACATGTGATATAAAATTTAAAAAAAGACTATTGAAAGAAAATTTATTTTGGAAGATATGGCAACCATTTGTGGACTATGCAACCGGGAATTTGGAAGAAATAATGCCAGCGCCAATGCAAAGAGAATTTTGGAAGAACTGAAGATGAAGAAAAAATTTCTCTGTTTTCCCCTATTTTGTATTATGTACTGGGTGTTGTTTTGTGTTTTGTCTTTAATAAAAACTTAAATAATAATAAAAATACATGTGTTTATACACTGATATGTAAAATTGAAATATACATTTCTAACAGAGGTGTTATTCAGCCAGTTCGCACTGGTTCGCACGAACTGTTGGCAGAAATTTGGCCAAGGTCACTGAACTGGTAGCAATGGCTGGCTAGTCATGCCCCCGAACCGGTCCCCCAGTCACTGCTCGCTCACCCTGCCCGCCATGTTCATCGCTGCCATGTTCTTCGTGCATGCGCATCCATTGCCTTGCAAGTCCAATGGGATGCACATGCGCGAAGAACATGGCGGCAATGGCAGCAGCTTTTTCTGTGACCTCTAGTACTTTTTGGCGGCCTTCTATATGGAGGTAGATTACATTACAGAAAAAACAACACAGAAAGTCAGTTAAAACCAACTTCAGTATGGTTACAAGTCTGCTTACAAACAAAGATGATCTCTGAGGGAAAAAATCTTTACTAAGGAAATGAGTTTAGTAGAGATGGGTCTATCTTGAGTCTATGACAATTCACCATGGCCAACTTGCTACAGCCAACTTGCCGCAGGACAACTTGCCATGACCAACTCACCACGGGACAATTTGCTGTGGGACAAGAGTTACACTAATATCAAAGGAAAGGTGGAATCGAATCATTAAAGAAAGGATGCAAAAGGAGGGATTGAATGAAATACGAATGACAAAAATTAAAATATTTTTTATTTATTTTGAATAATTAAATTTAATTGTTAAATTGTCCTGCAGCTAGTTGACCAGTGGCAAGTTGGCCATGGTGAGTTGGCTGTGGTGAGTTGGCTGCAATGAGTTGGCTTTGGCAACTTATCCCATTCAGGGCTATCTTATGCAGCAATGAAATGCACTTACCTTCGCTACCAGTTCGGGAATGTGAGCACATGCGCGAGCTCGCTATGCTCTCACATGCTTCTTCTGTGCATGCGCAGAGCCTTCTGCACATGCACAGAGGATCAAAAATGGGATGTAATGACGTCCCAGTGGATGGGCGGAGCCTCCCGCCGCCAGCACTACCGATTCGTGCAATCTGGATAGATCTGGCCAGATTTCACTGCTGACTTTACGCCTTCCTAGTCAAAGCCATCCAGAGCCTAAGAGCAACCAATGAAAAGGCCTTCTCTTCAGGTCTTGTCAAATATGCTTTAGTTGGTGACAGACTAAATAAAGAGCTTTTTCTGAGAATTCCAATACACTCCATCCCAAGTCACATCATTAACAAAATAATACTTTGAGAAATCCCTAGAAGTATATTTATGGGGTTAATCAAACATTCATGCCCTACTTTTCTGAAAATTGTTCACGGGCTTGCAAATACAATATCAATAAGCCTGATAAAGACAAAAGCAAAAGCCGTACATAAAAAAAAAAAGCCAGCAGCGGTACAGCTTTAAAGCAGAAATGACCCACTTAAAAATAAAAGTCATAGAGATAAGTTAAACATTGAGACACTGTTAGAAATGTCTCAGTAGACATCAGAGGCTGACTTCCAGACTGTAGGCTGTCAGGATAAAGGGACAATTTTCATAGGATAGAGGTAAAAAGAAAGAAAGCTAATTGCAGATCCTTATCAATTCCTGTAGTGGGAATAGAAGGGCCATATAGGTGGAAGCGGAAAGGCAGTAAAAGATCCAGAACCTAATGATTTATGACTATATATTCCTTTAAGGGGACGTGCTCTGTAAGAACTGTATAAAAGGAACTCATCTTGAAATGGGCAACATGTTTGATTTGGAATCTATTCTAGAGCATCAACTATTCTGAACAGAATAATGCAAAATTTTCTATATCTGGTGTCATGGAGAACACCAGTGTCCCTGGGACAACAATTTTGTCAGCAAAGAACAACCACAAACCCCCACCCCCACCACCTCTTTTGACAGTAGACTGTATCTACTATAGTGGCAGGTTTACCAGGGGTGAAATCCTTACCGGTTCAGAAGCGCATGCGCCCCGCATGCATCACGTGCGCACTCAGACCTTCTGCACATGCACAGAAGGTTATAACCAGGAAGTAATGACACCCGGGCGGGTAGGCGGAGCTTCGCTCTGCCATTGCTACTGGATTGCCGAACCACCGGCCAAGATTGCTACCGGACTGGGTGATCCAGTCCAATCTGGGAGCATTTCACACCTGGGATTTACTCTGTTTAATGCCACCACCATGGAGCCCTGACACTAAACCACAGTATCTGTTCTTACGTGTGATAAAAACAAAGGTCACCTAAACCATAAAGTTAATCAAGCACTGAATCCCACCTACTACGTATTTAGCAAATTTTACCACATTACAAATTTGAATTTTATTATAGGCAACCTGATATTGATAATTATTTCAATAAATAAATAGATAGTAGCTATGGAAATAAAACAGAAAAGAGACGTGGTGGCGCAGTGGTTAGAGTGCAGTACTGCAGGCTATTTCTGCTGACTGCTGATTGCCAGCAGTTCGGCAGTTCAAGTCCCACCGGCTCAAGGTTGGCTCAGCCTTCCATCCTTCCAAGGTGGGTAAAATGAGGACCCAGATTGTTGGGGCAATAGACTGACTCTGTAAACCGCTTAGAGAGGACTGTAAAAAGCTCTGTGAAGTGGCAGATAACTCTAAGTGCTATTGCTATTGCTATATGGCTATGCTTTACTTTTTAACAATCAAAAATATTTCACCAGAGGGATAAATTCAATATTATTCAACTAAGTTTCAGTTTTTTGTAGCAGAAGCTTCCTTTTCCAACTTCCATGTATGCGTTTCCCAAATCTCATCCAAAGGATTCTTATATCCATGGAAACAAATCTGGGGGGGGGGGTGTCACCTGAGAAGCTGTATGTGGGAAAAGGAATTCAACGTATCTGTTCAACCCAATAACATCCATTTCTCATTAATATTTATTTACAATAAATTTCCATGTTGGGATTATTGCTGTTATCTTTCTGCATCTGATCACTTACTGAAATACAGTTGTGGAAGAAGCCTTATTAATCCTTTGTAGAAAAGCAACAAATGGTTCTTTGGTATTTTAAAGACTAACAGCTATATTGAGGCATAAATACAGCTTTAAGGACTAGTGATGACTTTATTGGGGGCAAATGGATTGCAGTGCTTGAACGCTTATGTCACCTTAGATTTGTTAATCTTTAAGGAATTCATCTCCTTGTTCTTAGGCAATTTAAATCAAAATTATTTCTTTGCATTTGCCAAACCCACATGGAATCCTTAAAGCAAGGGATTTTTACTCTTTACCCGCAAAATACAATTTTCTTCTGAAAGCTCCATTCTATTTATGTTTTTAATAGGGACCAGGTCACCCAATCATAAAGTTTATGTACAATTTGCAAACAAATAGATGATAAAAGTGTCCCATTTTAAAACAGTAGCTATTTTCATTCAACTAAATCTTGGCTTGAAGTATTCATTCATTCTTTAGAATCACTGAATGCATTTTGTACATGTTTTTAGAAATGTAGGATGGATAGCAATTTCTTTTATTATCAGTTTGCCTGGGGGTGGGGAAGAGAAGGGAAGGGAAGGGATTTTTGTTGTTCCAAGACTTGCAGTGGCCTGGAGCAGGGCACTGATTGAATTTTATTTTGTTTTGCACTCTTCTTATTGATCAACTGGTGGGAATGCATTGATTGACTTGCGGTGTTCTCTGTTTCTCCTGTGTGAAGCTGAAGAAACAATGCCATGTTGCATATTTATTTTTCGAGTAGGAGATTCATATCCTAATATGGTTTCAGTTTAGTCAAATAAGTTAATTTAATAATCATATGCATATTATGTTACATCTAATTAATTAGGTTTTCTCAGTTGTTCATTGTTCAGATAATGAGCCAGGGAAGATGATAATATAAATCTGGCCATTCTAACTTTCTGTTACTTCAAAATGATATATTCCAGCTCTGCTTACTATTAGCTTTTAATCGAGAAGCTGGGTTTATATTGTTTTGTACCCATCAGATTATGGAATGCTCCTTCTAGAATCCAAAAATCCAATATTATGGGAGAACTTGATCTTTGTGTGTAGACCAGGGGTGTCAAACTCGATTTCATTGAGGGCCACATTAGGGTTGTGTTTGACCTCGGAAGGCTGGGGGGCTTGGCCGGGGGCATGGCCGGGGGGGCAGGGCATGGACAACTCGACATCACTAATCAAGACTCTGTTTTTGGCTGCGACGCCTCCTGAAGCCCTCTGCCAGCGAAAATGGAGCTCAGGGAGGCCACGCGTGGCCCGCCCGAGCTTTGTTTTTGCTGGCAGAGGCACCGTGGGCCGGTCCTTCACTGTTTCCAGTGGCCAAATCTAAACACCCTGCAGGCTAGATCTGGCCCCTGGGCTTTGAGTTTGACACCCCTATTGTAGACCATCCAGCTACTATTTTGCTGGATTGTTAGCATTTTGTCATATTCTGTTGTTTGTATTGTATCAGCTAATTTGTTTACAATTTTGATACAGGTAGTCCTCAACTTACGACCACAATTGAGCCCAAAATGTTTGTTGCTAACTGAGATATTTGTTAAGTGAATTTTGCCCCGTTTTATGACCTTCCTTTTGCCATGGATGTTAAGTGAATCACTGCAGTTGTTAAGTTAGTAACACGATTAAGTGAATCTGGCTTCCCTGTTGACTTTGTTTGTCAGAAGTTTGCAAAACGGGATCACACAAAGCCGGGATACTGCAACCGTCATAAATATGAGTCAGTTGCCAAGCATCTGAATTTTGATCACATGACCATGGAGATGCTGCGATGGACATAAGTGTGAAAAAGGGTTATAAATCATTTTTTGCAGTGCCGTTGTAACTTTGAACGGTTATTAAACAAACTCTTGTTAAGTCATGGACTACCTGTAGTCTGTTTTATTATATTCTTTTCCCTTTCTCAGTCTTCCCAATCTGTGTTTGAACTCTTGGCAATGAGAAACAATAGTAAAAGTTTCTTTCTTGGTTTGAGAATACGTTTGTTGTGCAGTGTCAGTTCTCAAATCAGATAATCCACAGGAAGCCTTTTTTTTTTTGGTCAATACAACTCTTCTCACCATCTAGAATCTATTGACATTTAGCACTGTTGCTCTGTTTGCATCAGAGTATTTTGCCCTTGTTCCTTGTGTGAGGGTAGCTTTCTTTACTTCAAATATTTAGCTAATATTATGGTCTTGGGGCAATTTACAATTTTTTCTTTCAAATCTCTGAGAAGAATTATGATGTCTACTAACAGGCTATAAATCTGAAGAACTGTGAGACATGACATGCTTTGCCTCTAGTTTTTTGGAGGCGATTGTTACTTTTGACTGTGTCGTGCCTTCCATATTAGGTGGATTTTGATGTTCATTGTGCTTCTTTTCAGGATAAGGCCCAAATAACTAACTTCTTCTTTGGGTTTATGTATTCATTCATTTTAATTTATACTCTGCCTTTCTACATTAAACAGAAGCCAAAACAGACTACAAAATAATGAAAACACAGTATTAAAATTGATAATAAAATGATTATTAAAACCATTAACTATCCATCTTGCTTTCTGTTCTAGCTTAATTTTGTTGTTGTTGTATTCTCTGTTATCCTGTTATTGGTGCCTTAAACCTCTTGTCACAAGTTTGCATCTTGTTATTCAAGGAGGTAAAAAATAGCTTATTTAGCTAGGCTGATTATACGTATTGATTTAATTTGGATCCTGTTTCTGTGACTATTATTATTTTTGTGACTTCCTTTGTTTCCCCTATATTCCCCCTTTTGCAATAAACTCCTATTATACCTATAGATCTGCTTTATTGGCTTTAGAAGGAAACTTCTCATTTAAAACTTCCTTGTTTGCAAAACTGCATGATTACATAACTACTACTTAAGTTTCAGGACTGGTACAGTACAAAATTTGTCAAGATTTGGGCAGAAAAAATCCAAATTGCCTTCCTTCTTTTAATTAGAGTTAGGTTAAAGGGAAAAGCTCTGGATAAAATAGCTAAGAATTCTCCACATCAAGGGAACAGTGGCTTCCTATAATCCCTTACAAGGAAACTCTAGGAAAAAGAGATACATCAGGGAGTTTTTAAATTATCCTTTCTTCCAACTCATAAAAAAATGTCTGCAACTGCTGGGATATATTTTTAAGATTTTACAAAACTCCAAGTGGGTAATGATAACTAAAACAAGGTTTCCAAAATAACTTGGGAATTGGAAATGCAAACCCATAGGCAGCAATGAGTGTGTGTGTGTGTTTGTGTGTGTGTGTTGGTTTTAATCATAACAGGAATTAGGAAGAATAGAAATGGAAAATAGATCTGCTGTGGTCCAGCTTCTAATAGAACTAAAAAAAGGAATATAATATTCTTTAGAAATACAACTGCAAAAGGAAGAATTAAGAAAGCAAGTTAGAAAAAGAAGACAGAGAACAAAGACGAAAGGTAGCAAAATGAAAGAACAATTCAACTATAAAAGAAAAAGACTTGCTACATCATAGACCTATTCACATGTCCTACTAACTGCAGCACAAAGTAAAAAAAGAAAAACAACCCAAGGAAAAGGAGTTCCTGCGGATTTTACTCCACTAGTTGTTGCCGACTATAGCAGTGGTGTTCATTACTATTTCAAGGCCATTGAGCCCGTGCTGTCTGAAAGTATTTCTATGGCCATGTGGTGGACCATAGGCGCTGTTACCTTCCCACCGAAGTGGTATCTATTTATCTTCTTGCATTTGTAGGCTTTCAAACTGCTAGGTTGGCAGAAACTGGAACCAGGATGGGAGCTCACGCTGTTGTGTGGAACTCAGGTCTCGAACCTGGGCTGCCGGCTTTCCAGCCAACAAGCCCGGCATCTTATCACTGAGTCACTGTGCCGCCTGCAGCATGAAAATGCCCTGCTAAATATTTCTAAAGGACATGGTCTCAGGATGTTGTCTTTGTCCCATTCAACAGATAGCTGCAGAAGCAGCTTAAAGCAGCTTTAAAGCAGTTCCAGTTTCAAAGAAGTGTTTTCCCTTTCTTCCACAAGACAGATCTTGTCGTTGATACAATCTACAATGCTTCACTGGTGATGATGGTGATGATGAACTCAGAAATGAGATCTGCCCAGCTCCAACTGGTCAGTTCATTCTGCTAGAGCATGCCTTTTCTACACTGGCCATTATCTCTGTAGCCATTTTGGCATAAACTGCAATAGAGACCCATGCCTGACTCCTGAGGCATCAACCCATGTCAAGCTCTTAACATTAATCGAACAGCATTAAAATGTGCTGATCAGCCATTTTATGGGTTCCCTGTAGGTATGGCTTTAGGTGGCTGTGCCCTTCTGAACAAGGGCTAGATTGGGTTTTAAATATGTGTTTAGTGTAGTTTTAAAAAGCTCTGAACTAATGTTTCTAAAACTAGATTTATGCTCTTTTGTGAGATGAATTATCCTGCAAGGCAGAAGAAGTCAATCTAAACTAGGAATCTGTAGAGATTCTCAGTCATCCTGGTCATGGTTGTCCCAAAGATGCTTTTTCAGGAGGCAACTGGACTTTCTGGTTTTTTCTTTTGAAGATGTTTCACTTCTCATCCAAGAAGCTTCTTCAGCTCAGACAGGATAGTGGGGAATCCTGTCGGAACTGAAGAAGCTTCTTGGATGAGAATCTGTTGAGGAATATGCGCAGAGTAACCCTTGAGTATCCTTTCTAAGGTAGGTAAATTGAGGACCCAGTTTGTGGGGGCAATAAGCTGACTTTGTATAAATATACAAAAGTATGAAGGCTATTGCTTAGCGCATTGTAAGCCGCCCTGAGTCTCCGGAGAAGGGTGGCATATAAATCAAATTAAAAAAAAAAAAAGGTTGTGCACATGAGAAATGGCTCAAGAGCGATTGTGACTAAGCACTGTCAATACACAGACACACTGAGTTGTGATATTCTTTTACTTTTAGGAAAAAGCCAAAGCAAAGTCCAATAAACAATCCAGGTCATACACAGATAAAAATAGTTAAATTGTCAATCCAGGGATATTCCAAGAACAAAGTCTTCTTATCAGTTGTTGTAGTATATGCAATAAAACAGTTCTTTTTGGAGTTGCAAACAGGAAAAAGTACAGCAGTAAAACAATCAGTAAAACAGTAGAAAACAACAAGTAGCAATGATCAAGCAGTGATCATGCAGAGAGAACAGGCAGAGAGGAGCAGAGGTAGCAATAATAATATAATAAGAAAAACAAGCCATGATTCAAGCTTCCTCTTAAGTAAGTTGGCTACAGAGCTAGCCAATCAGAATACAGTATGATGCAATACAGCATTACAGTTTTAAAGCTATATATTTTGACTGCAAACATGCATTGATGGTTTATATATATTGCCAGCCCAACCAGTTAGGCAATAGCCATTCCCTAACAGAATCAAAACGTCTTCAAAAGAAAAAACAAAGTCCAGTTGCCTCCTGGAAAAGCACCTTTGGGACTAAAGTAGGAATGATGGTTAGGTGATGCCAGCTGGTTCTGTTACCAAGGAACACATTGTTGTTTCAGAACACATTGTTGCTTCTTTCAATAGAATGTTTTACAATGGCCATGTTTATTTTTATTATTTCAAGGTACTGTTTTGTCCATTCTTGCAATATTTTATTCTTCTCCGTGCTACTTTTACTCCTAATCACTCACTGCCATCACCTTCTTGTTTCTAATGTTCTTTCATTACACTATAGAGCCTGAAATTAATTCCCAAAGGGAGCAGTCTATTTTCATACTATACGCTTACTTTAACTATCTTACTGATGAATTCTTTTTGTATCATACCTTTGTTAGGAAATGATTAGTATTAATAAAATTGCTGCTAAAGAAAACTAGGCTTCGATGTGGAGATATGTGATGCCACAACAAGGATTTGAGAGAGTGACTATTTGCTGATAACGGGAATATTATTTTAACTTTTGTATACAATGTTTTTAGTTGGCTGTTCACCGCCCTGAGTCCGGAAGGAGAAGGGTGATATAAAAATCAAATAAACATAAACAACATAAACATAAGTAGGTGCAACTCAGGTTTTGTTTCTCAAAGGAGCCAGATTTTGCTTTTCTATCTTCACCAGGGTCTTCTCCATAGCTCTTAGGTAACTTCCTCTTTGCTGGTTTGATCCAGAACATCATAGATGGAACATTAGACTTGACTGCACAAAGTCTTCCCCTAAAGGCTGACTTTCATTTATCCCTTTTGCTTATTCTGTAAAGCTGAAAATAAATACTCAGATAGCAGGAAAAAGACCTACCTAGGAAATCTATGCAGAAGGCCAAGGTGAATGTCTTCAACTCTCTAAAAGATGCTTAGTGCTATGCCAAATGAGGGCTGAACCCATGTTTAATTACAGCCTGAACAACAGTTGACACCAGAAGTGGTATTCAGCCAGTTCTGACAGGTTCTGGAGAACCAGTAGTGGAAACTTTGAGTAGTTCAGAGAACCGGCAAATACTACCTCTGGCTGGCCCCGCCCCCAATCTATTCGCTGCCTCCCAAGTCCCAGCTGATCGGCTGGACAGGAGAACAGAGCTGGAAAGCAGGTTGGTGGGGTGAGGAGGGAATGGGGATTTTGCAGTATCCTTCCCCTGGAGTAGGGTGGAAATGGAGATTTTGCAGTACCCTTCCCACAGGAGTGGGGAGGGAATGTGGATTTTGCAGTATCCTTCCCCTGCCACACCCACCAAACCATGTCCACCAAGCCACGCCCACAGAGCCGGTAGTAAAAAAAATTGAATCCCACCACTGGTTGACACACACAAGAAGACTTGCACTATGAAGCAGCAAAGAAAAAGATGATTATCAATCTCTTCCTCTTTTCCTTGCAGGTCACCCATCCTTCAATTGTATCAGCTCCACTAGATAGACAACCAGATCAAGAAATCAGCTTCATATGAGAGCTAAGACTACTGTTATTGAGACTGTTTACAATAACAATCTCAGAACTTTTGACCAGGGGTGGGTTCTAAATTTTTTTACTACCGGTTCTGTGGGCGTGGCTTGATGGTCATGTGGTAATTATTTAGGATTTAGCAGAGGTACTGGTCTACCAGGCTTTTAACTGCTTGCAGAGCTGTACAGATCTACCCATTTATTTTTTGCAGGCACTGGTCTACCCATTTATTTTTGCAGGCACTGGTCTACTCATGTATTTTTGCAGGCACTGGTATACTCATTTGTTTTCTTTTAACACTGATCTGCTGTAGGGCAGCCCTTTGAAGCCTGGTGGCAAGAGTTTAAACAGGTTTTTTCCCTCTAGCCATCAGCTGGGACTCAGGAGGCAGCAATAGATTGGAGGTGGGGCCAAATAAAAGGTTAAATAACGTGGGGGGTGGATGGGGGCGCGGGGGCGGGGGGGGCAAAACCAGTTCGGTGACATCATATCATCACCGCTACCGGCTCAGGAGAACCGGTCCGAAACGGGAGGAACCCACCACTGCCTATGACCCATCATCTAGCCTATTTCAGAACACGAGTCTTGTACTCTATCACAATTTACATGAAGAAGAGTTCTTGAGAGCCTGAAAAGCTGCACACACTCTGTCTGATTTTTGAGCCTAATAAAAGTATTATCCAACAGTTATTATTTTTTTTATAAACTACAGGTAGTCCTCAACTTACAACCTTTCATTTACAACTGCTCAAGTTACAACGGCATTGGAAAAGAAGTGACTTATGATTGTCCTCACAATTTATCGCAGCATCTCCAAAGTGATCAAAATTTGGGCACGTGGCATATATTTCCGACAGTTGCAGCATCCTGGAGTCATGGGCTCATCATTTGTAACCTTCCCAGATGGCCTCTGATCAGCAAAGTCCATGGGGGCAGCTGGATTCACTTAACGACAGCATGATTCCCTTAACAACTGCAACGATGCACTGAGCGATTGTGGCAAAAAGGGTTGTAAAGTTGGTGTGACTGACTTAACAGCCATCTTGGTTAGCAATGGGCATTCTGGTCCCAACTGTGGTCGTATGTAGAGGATTACCTATATTGAGAATTTAATGCAGGAATCAAGGGATACGGTTGTTACTTTTTTGTATATGTAGTTAGTTAGGATATCTGAATCAATGTCCTTTAAAGGATTCAGCATTTGGCAATGTGAGAAAAATCCTTAGTATTCTTATCGGGGTAGTCTAGTGCTTTCCATCCATGAATGGATGTTTTAAAAGCAATCGAGAGCAAAATAGCTATAGCCCTGTAAGAAGTCAACGCATCAGTAAATGGTACAATTACAGGAATGACTCACTGAAAAACTGGCTTAAAGGGTTGAAGAAAAAGAATCTGGAGGAGATGATACTACTAACTGATGGACACCAAACTCCAGAGCAGTTCCAGAACATCAACTACTTAGGAATCCTGGCCAATTTATAATGCATTAATCATTCTCATTCAGAGTAATAAAACGGGATAGCACAAGCATTAAGATGGCCCTTTGCAATAGCTTCAGTTAATAGGAAATATGTTCAATCTTTACATGCATATGCAAACTGTTTAAATCAATATTGATGCAATAAATAGGATTGTTGTTACTATGCTCTAATGGGGGATACATCTACAAACATTCATTAGTGAATGTTATGTGTTTTTTGCAAGCTCTGTTGTGGTGGCTATGAGAAAACTGATGATTGATTCTTAGAATTTTCTGCAAATGTATTCTGGTCACAGAATTTGTAAAATTGTGTATTGCTCAATTTTTAAAAAGGCATAGAGTGTGCTTGCCTATGTGTCTGCTCAGGAATGAATCCCCACTGAATTTAAAATTGCAGCCACGGTCAATTAATTTCTGGAATAATAGTCAATAAATTAAATTATCAGTTAAATTTGTGTAGATGTAAGATCAGGATTCCTGATTTTAAAAATTACATTTCTTTACTCAAATGAATGATATCAAGGTTCCGTTCCATATTTTTTAATACCTAATTCTGGTCTCTCTTATTTTGAAGGTTACTGATGAAGAGGAAGGCACAGCTGAAACATATTTGATGAAAAGAAGTTATTTGGGTTTAACCTGAGTTAAGGCTTGGCTTTGGAATAAAACAAGTCACTCTTATGACCTTTTTTAGGGAGGGAGAGAGAAAGAATATGACCGTATTGATTTTCCTTAATCTCTTGATGACTTTTGATGGTCGTGACTACAATAGTTACCTAGATCAGCTCTGCAAAAGGCATGATTTTCACAATGCTTCTGCTCCTCCTACCCATATCACAGTATTCAGAGGATAATGCAAGGTGATTGTGGCCAAACCCCATGGCAATTAGATTCCATTTTGTTCCCAAAGTTGTCATATCCAGATGACATTGCTGAAGGAGGTTTCAACAGTATGTTGAAGATTCCCCACCTATTTTTTTTTTAATATCATCTGAATAAGGACATTTTATGCATTCCTGGACACTGTGATGGGGACAATAAATTGAATCTGAGATTTGATCAATTAGACTTTTCCATCTTCTTTTTTCCAATAATTGGGAAGGTGAAATTGAGGATTGTACTCTCTTTGAAAAACCAGGAGTTTTATGTGGAGTAACTCTATTGATGGGAGCTTAAATGGCCTTTTTCCAGGTAAGGCTGTTCATCAGTGATACTCTATACTGGAAGTCTTCATCCTGGTTTATTGCTGGGTGCTGTATACAGGTTAGCATGAGAATGGTATCCAATGTAAAATGCAAAGTTTTAAAGAGAGCAGTCTGTTGTAAGCAAATACAGTGCCTATTCTAAAGACATTGTTCTGGCTGGTGATTTGCTCCCTAGTTTTGTTCAGGATACTTACCACAACATACAAAATTGTAAAGAATTAACCACTTGGACCAGTAGTGGGGTTCACTTACCTTTGTACCGGTTCGTAAATGTGAGACGTGCATGCACAGAACCTTCTGTGCATGTGCAAAGCATCCGTGATGATGTCCGGGTGGGTGGGCGGAGCCTCCTACCGACGCTGCTACTGATTCGCCTGAACCGGGTAGAACCTGACTCTGGACATTCTCGGTGCAAGTCTTGGTGCAATCTACCTCTCTGAGACATTTCCTGCCTAGTGAGTTATTTTGTGATTCCTCCTTAAAACCCATCTGGCCCCGAGTATTCAGTTATACTACCCTACTGTATTTCTGAAGAAGTTTGGTATTCTCCTGCATCATAGCTTTTAAGCAGTTCACGGCCTCAAGCATGGTATTTTAAAGGCTCTTTATTGAATTATTTATATTTTAATTGTATTTAATTTATTGTTAATGGTTTCCTTCTTTGAGATTGGTTTATGGAAAAGTGGGTTAAAATGGCTCAAATAAAGTTTCGTTGGAAGAAAGCAAAATGCTTGACTGCTATTTTCAACACTATGTACTGTACATTGAAGCTAACGTCATACAGCCATGTCCTTGCTCGAGTTGGCCTGATCCCAACCGTGTCTGGCCAAATGTATGGAGTTTTTAATTCAGTGATATGGTTTCCCTGTGACATTTGGGTTAGAAGAAAGAGAGTAGTGTTTCACTTCCCCATTTATTTGTTAATAAGTAGGGGTTTTAAAACTTTAGGTTATGACCCCACAGAGGGATAGTTAGATTGGAAGGCTAGTTTTGCCTCAGGCATGGTAATAGAAATTGGACTTTTAAGTATTGCTAAACTAAAGTATTGGTTTTCCACCTACCAGCCTTTCTTAATAAAATGACTATAGCTACCCACATTAATGCAATGTTATTTGTGTGCTTTAAGTATCTCTTCTGCTGTAGCATGCAGAAGTATATCCATAGTCTTTTGAAGAGTATAGAGATCTATATAATTGAAGCTCAGTATTTCCATGCATTTTTTTTATTATTATTATTTCTAGTTTTAAATGGAAAAGGTTTTGTTGGGTAGTAAAAGTAAAATAGGGCAAGTATCATCAATAGTGATGATAAAGCTATGGCTAAGTCAAAGCAATAGGAATAAAATCATTTATATTTTTATTCCACAAGTGTTTTTGCCATAGGAAAAGAACAACCTTAGTGTGTTATTTGTCAAAACAACATCAACAGCAAATCACTGCCCATTGACAATACGAAGCCAAACAGACCAAAACCATCCATATGTAGAAACAAGTTCATGCCAAAATAATAAGATATTATTGTTATCTGAAACTGATTAAATGTAATTATTAAAAGTAAAGTGTGTATTTTATTTTGCTTAGACCTAATCCCGATAAAATCATTAGTTTAGTTTGGAGAAGGGTGGGGGAGTTTGCACACATTCTTTTATCCTTTTAAGAAGATATTATCCCACAAACCTTTGAGAAGGCCTGCACTAGAGTGTAACTGTAGGGGTTCATAATTTACTCCCATTTCTAATATTTCTTGTCTTTCAGACTATCCTAATGTTTTTGTTACAAAATTAAACTGGAAGGAACATTATATTGCTTTGAGAAAGATTGAGAAAAAGGATATAAGAGAGATATACATGCTAATTTGATGATAAATTGTGGCTGTTGTCTTTGAACTAATTAGGATCCAGAGTATAAAAACACTTACATTATCACTAGCTATTGAAGTAAACTCGTGTTCATAATAAATTATTAATACTGAATAAAACAGGCTTGACTGTATGCACATTAAAACATGATGTACATACTAATTTCTGAAACTGAGAAAACTACATAATCAGCAGTTCTGTAGAAAAATGTTTGCCAGGACTCTGAACATTCTCATGCTTACTAATTAAAATGCCTGTGAATTTTTTTTTTTTACAAAATGTGTGTGAATATGACAAAGAAGAAGTTTAATGATATTTTGAATGCTGCGAAATGAAAGTAATTGAGGCCAAACAGAATAGCGAAAGCGAAACTTCACATTCATGTATTGTAAAAGTCACTTGTGATGATTGACTTAAAGCAAATGATTGGTTTTTCATCCATGTTAGGCTATATAAATTAATTATCCTGAAAGCTTAAGTGGACTGTTCTCTCCCTTTCTAGCTGATAGGGACAAAGAAATCTTTGGTAAAGGAAAAAAAACCCTTCAATTCTGAAATAAGTGAATGGAAATAACTAGGATCCCAACCTATGGAACAAGCAATAATCAGACCCTTTATGAAAAGACTCTTAGAATACAATTTGCATTTTTAGGCAATTCTGGTACCAAACCTATAGCTCAGGAATAACTTGTACTGTAGTAATATATGGATCCAACTTGCGATATTAATTACAATCAATTTTGAAACATGCTCCAAGTTAATCTTTGTTAATAAAGTTATAGTAGCTATTTCTTATAATGGATGATAAGTTCTTGAAACAATGCAGTCTTGGCAAGCGCTGTTTCCTCTATTAAGACCCCATACAACTATTATTGTCTATTTTTGAGTCAATGCTATAGCCTTGAGCTTCAATAGTTCTAATGTGAAAAGACGAATGATATATTTTATTTATTGGCTACTTACATATTAAATCTTCTGGATGATAAAAGCAGCATTATGGTATAATGCTGAAAAATCCACCACTTTTAGATAAGCGTGAGATGTTGTGATGCATTTAGAAAAGAGATTGGTTTTCATCAGTCTGGCACATCTTGCCCTCCACTTGCATATTTTTATGGGGGGGGGGACAAATAATTTTTGTATGTCACTATATTAAAAAGTTCCCTGGATAATTTACTTTATTAGTAAAGACAATTTGAGTTCAATTTACAATAGACTATAACACTGTCAAACCAACAAAAAGTACCAATTCCACCCCACCTAAACAAAGCCATAAAGTATCCCATACATTTAAACAAAAAACTGAGAGGCCGAGAATATATGAATTATTCAAAAAGTTTCAGTGACAGTCAACTCTTCACCTAGTTTTCAAAAAAGCTGTCAAGCGCCTTGGAAATCAAGAGATTCAGGTAGTTCAAATGAATATAAAGATTTATTGCAAGCTCTCTATAAGAATCTGACCAACTAATGGTCAAAGGAAATGAGCGGGAGATAAGAAAGGCATTCAAGGTGGGCTGGATCTCTTGCAGGCACACAGGCAGTCATGATTTATGATGTTTAAATCTGGCCTGCAAACAGCAAAGGACCGACCTACTGTGCTTCTGCTAGTGAAAACTGAGCTCGGGAGCCTGTTTTTACTGGCAGAGTGTCAGGCCACCACAGACGCCCCCAACATGAGTGACATTGAGCTGGTCACGCCCACCCTGGCCACACCCACCCTGTCGTTCCCCCCAGGTCAAATACAACCCTGATGTGGCCCTCAATGAAATTGACTTTGACACCCCTGATCTAGACAAAAAGGTTTTGGGAAGTCTTACTCATATCTGGTTTACTACTGAAAAGCTCTCTCTGAAGTTGTTTCTCACTCAGTTCCTTCAGCAAGCACAGCTAGAATAGAAACCCTGACAAAACTCTTACCATTCAGGAAGTTATGATAGGACAGAAGACATGTTTCTTGAAACCTGATTTCAAGCTGATCAGATTTCTGAACTAGTGCATCTGAAAAAGTGCAGGAGTAATATTACAATTATCAATTAGAGTTTTAGAATTCCGGATGACTACTAGAGATAGGAAACTCCTTCCTCATCCATGTCTTTCACACAATCTAATGATCAGCTGGATTATTGCAGATCAGATCTGATAATCTGCTAAAATAGATAAAATACCTACATCTGGTTAATCTGATAGTCCTATTCTGGAACAAGTGTAATTTCCAGACCATGTTTAAAAAGGACCCCATATAAAAGATACTGAGATGGTTCCATTGTATTAACATACAGTTCCATGCTAGAGTGTCCCTATATTTTTCCCCCTTTGGAAATTGTCTTTTTTTCATCTGTTCCTTCCCTTTTATGCAGAATCCACACAATCTTATTGTTACTCTCTTGCAGTTTCACTTCTCTAAATATTTTCCTTTGTTGTTTCAGTCTTTATTTGTAGCAATCTTTTTGTGATAAGATACAGCTGCAGCTGCAACCTGTGCTGAGATTTTCAAGGCTCATGTCATTGTGATTTCAAATCAAGCACTTCTTATTTTCAAGTTCACAGCCCATGCATTATTTGCTGCTGATCCTAGTAAGGTGAATTAGTGGTGATTTGCCCCTGAAAAGTCTTTTTATTGTCACAATGTCAGTGGCAGTTGTGGTGGTGGCAGCTGCTTTAATTACTGACTTATTTTCCTTTTCCCCCTTTTAATGGCAAAATAGTGTCATAAAAACAGTAAATAACTATCTTAAAGGAAAACAGTGAGAGGAAATGATTAATTTTGCCTCCCTGCTAGGAAGAAAATCTGGATGAGACAATTTGCAGGTGGCAAATGAGAGGCTATTTCTCATTCATTCTCTAATTCTCACCTGATCAAGGGAAGAAATAAAAAAAAAGGACTGAAGCACAAACAAGAAGCTTTCATTTAGCATTTGAAAGGATATTTACTGAATAGAAGGGCATTTACTGAGAAGACATTAAGAATCTTAGGTGGTTAGAGGGAAGCATGGCTGGATAAAATTGAAGAGATTAAGAGCTGTATAAACCATCCATTTAGATTCTACTTGGACCTAAGTGGGAAAAATTGCACAGACTGCTAGTAAAACTGAAGGTAGAAAGCCACAGTGCAAAATGCTTGAACAATATCTGAAGTTGTGATGTTACACAGTTAACTGAATGAGTACTTGCTACAGGTCTTCCCATTTTTTCCCCAGCACAATGGCAGTGTTTCTAAGAGTGTTTATCATACAGTGCAATTTCAAATCTGAATTTCCCCCCAATTCTGACTGCGTGAAGTTTGAATGGAAATCTCTTGAAATAAATGTGAAACGCCCACTTACAAGTCTAAGGAGCTTGGTTCTTAAAGCAGCAAAACCTATACAGAAAAAACAAGCTTTCCTAAAAATACATTTTCAAGGCTGTTTCAAAATATTTCTGACTGAGACAAAAAACAAAATGTTGCTTTCTCTCTCATTTCACAAAAGCAACTGCTGTGGTAGCTGAATCTTAGTTCAATCCTGAGGATAGGAAGATATTCTTTAATGTATCATATTTGGAGGTAGCAGATGTAGTTGACTTGCAGGAGTTGAGTATGAATTTGCCTGTCACATCTTGTTCAGACATCAGCTATCTGCTTCTAATGCGGTGTTTCTCAAAGTTGGCTAATTTAAGATACGTGGACCAGGGGTGAAATCCAGCAAGTTCTAACAGGTTCTGGAGAACCGGTAGTGGAAATTTTGAGCAGTTCAGAGAACAGGTATCAGAAATTGTGAGTAGTTCAGAGAACCAGCAAATACCACCTCTGGCTGGCCCCAGAGTGGGGAGGGAATGGGGATTTTGCAGTATCCTTCCCCTGCCATGACCATCAAGCCACCATGCCCACCAAGCCACACTCACAGAACTGGTAGTAAAAAAATTTGGATTTCACCCCTGACGTCGACAATGCTGACTGGGGAATTCTGGGAGCTGAAATCTTCATATCTTAAAAGTTGCCAGGGTTGAGAAACACTGCTCAAATGAATGAAATGCTTTGATAGCCAAATAATTATAAAAATAAAAGCCAATCATTCAGAATATTATGATTCCCCATCTTAAAGTGTATACTCTGGAGGTCTGATGTGTAATTTTACTGATTGGTAAAATCAGTAAAAACAAATGGTTTGATGGTGGCCTCATACCTGGCCCACAATTGTATAGAGAAGCTATGTATGTACAGTGTGAACATTCTCTTTTACAATATTGTCTTTTTAGAAGATATTGAGCCCAGACAGTTTTCTGCCTCTTGGATTATTATTTTTTTTGTCACAGACTGAATCTGAAAATACTTTCCATTTCCTTCAGTTTCCAGTCTAGCAGCAAATATTTCGGTCACTTTAAATCCGCATTTTAAATAAAATATCTACATTGGAAATAGTAAACATATATATTAGACTGTGAAGTCCTTGGTGCTCTCTGAGCTTGTTTGCTTGCAGATGATTCATTACCAACTAGGTAACATCATCAGTGCTGGTAAGAGTGAGATTTGTTCTCTGTTTATGTACATATGTGCTAGGCAGAGAAACTAAAAATGACATGAGGAATTGTACAAAGTAGTTTCTTAATAGACAGAATCTTGCCAGATTAAATCGCATTCTGCATAAATATCTGATAAGTGATGTGAAGAATTAGGGAGAATTTCTGTCTCTTCCTGCATAGCAATGATTCAAGGCTAATGTGTCTCTTTGCTCCTCCCTCCCATAACTAAGCACCAGATTCCACCACACTATATACTTATAGAATAAATATAGAAATGTATACCTATATACCTATACACATGTATATTCACAGTAGTTTTCCCAGTCAGTGTTAGTGGGGATGTGGTTTTCTCCTTGGTGATTTCTTAATCAGGGTATTGTTTTTTGCTTGATTGTTTGTCTGGAATTAATCCATGCTTACCTAGGTGTTGATTGCTGAAGACATACCCTATACAATTCCAACCAGCTCCTCAGAGATTAAAATCAAGGAAAAGCTTCCTTAGATCGCAGGAAGAATTTGATAAATTTAAAAGTAGGGTGGACTTATGGAAAGCTACAAAAGATCAATACTGGCTGAATCTTGCAGAGGAGCTGGCACCTGGCGATGAAGAAAACTGGGAAGTTTGGCAAACACTAAATAGACTGTGGATAGGAACAGCAAGATCAAGAGATATCTTGAATAAATGGGGTTACTTGGTGACTTCTGCCTACTGTGAATGTGCAGGCCTGCAGACAGACTACTACACACATGTACACCTGACCCCTTGAGGACCTTATGACCACACAACAGAATGCAATCAAAGTTGTACGCTTATGGGCAAGCACTACTTTTGGCTTTTATACATTTTAAATTTTATGTTTGTATTTATACTTAACACATAAAATTTAATGTGCTTCTAACACAAATAAGTAATACATAAATAAATTGCTGAGGTTGATGTGTTTTTGTGTTTTTTGTATGCCACAGGAA
>WNWU01000005.1:2193983-2235994 GCA_012654045.1 Ptyas mucosa
ATATATATATATATATATATATATATATATATATATATATATATAGTTAGTTAGTTAGTTAGTTAGTTAGTTAGTTAGTTAGTTAGTTTTCTTTTAGATATTATATATGATCTGTTTTTCTATTTTATGATTTCTTGATTTTTTTAAAATAATACGTATAATGTTTGGAGTCAGGCCACCTCTAAATTGTATATAACAAAAAAACACCGTAAGGTATTTGTTCCTTTCTTCAAAGGGCTGCTCTGTTTAGTTATTTGACATCTTTAATTGAGGTGAAGATGTGGAGCGATAGTATCATGAATTCACTCCAATCTAGCCAAAGGTCTCAGACAAGTAACCAGAGAGAGCTACAGTATTTCCATGTGGTCAGCTAAATTGTCCATATTGCTGGGGGAGGGAGGTGTTAACTTCTCTGCCTGCCAGGAGGAGAGAAAATGACCTAGAGAGGACCTACAAAAATGGAGCCTCTCTAGGCATCTCATTTCCGTGGCTATTTTTATTGTGAGTGTCTGTGGCTAGGGGACGAGGGTGGGGGAGAGGCAGAAACTGGTAGAAATGGGCAAACAGCTGTAAAGTTGTTGATCCCCATACCTGTTTTTTTCCTAGTAGAAGAATGTGAGAAAGGAACCAATCTCTGAGCCTTCTCTATGGCAGTTGGGAGGACCTTAAAGAGGATATTGTCTCAAAACATTTACCAATAAGCCAATTTGATTCACTCTTTTCTTAACCTTTACTCTGAAAGATACTTTTGGATTTAGAATAGAATAGAATAGAATAGAATAGAATAGAATAGAATAGAATAGAATAGAATAGAATAGAATAGAATAGGATAGCAGAATTGGAAGGGACCTTGGAGGTCTTCTAGTCCAACCCACTGCTTAGGCAGAAAACCCTATACCATTTTAGACAAATAGCTATCCAATCTCTTTAGGTCTTAAATAGGGCTGAACACAATCAGGACATCTTTGATAGTGCCTGTACATGGAAGTGAGATAAAAAAAGATTGGGAAAAATGGAATATCTTCATCAGTTGTGTCATATCAACTTCTATAAAGGCATAAAAACAATTCCTACTATATATTTCTATCCATTTCTATTCACTTTCTAGTTTCAGTTTTTTGTCAGCATTCATGATTCCCACTCTGTCAAATATTAGTCACTTTTAGTGAAAGAAGAATATGCTTCATTGGCATAACCAAAATTTTCACCTTTATTAGAACTGTGCCACTTTGAAACTCTTTAAATAACGTATGGACTTTATTTCAGCAGTTCATGTAGGTTGGTAAGATTAGAGAAAGGGGCTCTTAAATTTAACCGCAACCAAGTTTGCTGAGTAGTAGCAAGTTTGCTGAGTAGTAGAAAAAAAATCATCTCACTATTAACCCTATTACATTTTTGTGATTACCTAGTTATGAAGTGCCAGTGTTTGCAACTGGTTGTGGATTGCAGGAAGAGCATTTGCTTATTGGTTTTCAAATTTTGTAGTAAGACAGCATGGAATTCCTCATAAGCAACCAAGCAGTTTCCTGATGAAAAAGAAATGATGTTTTTTCGAAAGGTTTGTCTACCATTCCTGATCTTTTCCATTACATGTATTTCAAATCTCCCTGCTATTCATGGTGAGGATTTCTCTTCATTCTGTTACCTTGACGAAGATGCATTCATAAAACTATATTTTCTGAAATAGAAACTGGATTCACATTCTATGCTAAACATAAGTATCTCTTACAACCATGGGGATGTCCTGCACATCATCATGCTATTGCAGGGGTGTCAAACTCAAGGCCTGTGGGACGGATCCAGCCCTTGGAGTGCTTAGATCTTGCCTGCGGGCTGCCCTGGAAACAGTGAACTGGCCCGCAGTGCCAGCAAAAACAGAGTTCACCAGGGCCACATGCTCTGTTTTCAGCTGCGACAGCCTCCTGCAGCACTCTCCCAGCAAAAACAGAGCTCCTGAGGGATGCGCTCGGCCCTCCCAGACTCTGTCTGACCTTCGCTGGCAGAGTGCTAGTAAAACAAACTACTAGCAAAAGTGGCATTTGATCACATGAGTGATATGAGCTGGCGATGGCCACCCTGGCGAAGCCCACTCCAGCCCCTCAAGGTCAAACATAACTCTTATCTGGCCCTCAATGAAATCGAGTTTGACACCCCTGTGCTATTGTATAATTAATGTGTTTAGTAATTGGCATCATTTTCTTGAGATTTTAACATGCATGATTTACTTGCACTGCCCCCTCACCCATATGGTAAGTTATAATATGATTTTGTTGGTTTTGACTTAGTATGTTATAGGATCCCAGCCTTTGTGATTAGAAAACCATGCCTTATAACTTCAGCTGTGCTCACATGATATTTTTAAGTCAAGATTTATTTGATCATTGGTTTATTAAAAAAAAACCCCATAGTTAGTTGCGTTCATACAACATACTAAGTCAAACTAAGCACTATCTCATTATTGCTTGCTTTTATGTGTAAACCCAATCAATTATGACTTACTCACAAAACTGATTAAACAAACCTGTCAGTATAAAACAGTATTATGCATCTCATTTATGTGAAGGCGACATTGGAGAGACATCTTTGGATTCTCCTGGTTTATTGCTTTCTGTTTAGTTTTTATTGGCTTTTATAATTTTAACTGCTTTGACGTTTTAGGCTGTAAATTGATGGAAGTCATTTTTGTTAAATCTGGTAGTATAGAAACAAAATACTCTGAAGGTCATTTTATCCAGTTTATTTCAGATTCTGTATCTTGACAAAAAGAAACATTCCATATAATAATGTGTTATAACTAACTTTAAGGTCTGGTATGTATATTCATGCCATACCATAATGCAATGTAGTTGTCCTGTCTTGCAGAGTGAAGCTTGCCATTACATAACAGCTATTAAAACGTTATTTATGATTTAGAATTTTGTCTGAAGGCATGGATTTATTTAAAATATTTATTCGTATTAACTGTATATCCTGCCTAAAGGTGCTTATAGCAGTGTCCATGGAGAAAATAAAAAACCCTCAAAATGGCAGCCACAACCATGTGAATGAAACTCTGCATGTTTTACATGCATAACAATTGTGGCATGGTTGTGGCTGCCATCTTGAGATTTTTTTTAACCCCCTTTTGAAAAACAAGCCATCTTGGTGGCTTATGAAAAATAATTGTAATGTGTTCAATAAACCAGGGTTAAAGGGGTAGTATAAGGTATGAGCCGAGTCCACCTGCAGCATGCAGCATATAAAAGCTCTTTTCCTAGCCTAAAAAGACAAAGACCTCTGACAAGCATTAGCATTCTGCAGTAAAGTCAGGCTGCTGAGCGGACAACATCACTGACACTGCCAGCCTTGCTCTTCTTCTTTTCCCTTGCAAATTCTTCACATTTTATCAAATTTTTCTATAGCAGAGAGATAAAATAAACGATGAATGTATTTTTCTAAAAATGAATGCATGTTCCCATGCTGCTTTAAAACATTTATAGAGGTAGACAATACATGGCTAAGATTCAATATTGTCAGGCATTTTGGGACTTTCATTTATATCCAAGTACATGTGTGAGATAAATGGTGAAGTTGGATTGGCAATCCTGCAACAAAATATTCCCCCGTGTTGTTAAAAGCTACTTTTTTTATTTATCTTGCTCAAATAACATCCATTTTGACCAGCATATTTACTTCAGTTCGTAGCCTCAGAGTTGTGTTTTGGGTCTGTACTGACAGAGAAGGCCTGAAGCAAATAATCTATCTAGCCTTGTTACAGAACTAACTTTATGAAGAAACAACAAAAACAGCAAGATCAATCCACTATGACTTCATGTGATCAGCACTTAATTCATCTAACTGCCATATGACCAGAGTTTGAGATGCCGTGGAGTGCCTACATGCTTTTTAAGATTTGAATTTAAAAAGATAGAACATATTTCAGCTTGGCCTTTTGGCTGGGCCTATAACCGTTCTTGGCAAGAACGATTGTTGTGTTTTATTACATGTTACACAAGAACTGATTTTAAAAACAAGAATTCTGATGATATCCTTCTTACAGAAGTATTCTTCTGGGTTTCGTGCATGCATGGTATCAGGTTGCTCCAACAAAATAGTCATCCCATATGGTAGCCAAAAGATTACAAATACAGAGGTTGAATTCGGTGGCTTTAAAGGCAGAGGGCTAAATCTTGTTATGAGAATGGTGATTGTGTGTGCAGTGAGATTCAGAAAAATATTCCAGTTGTTGTAATCAAAATTTCATTATTCTAATATCCCTCTCATGATTAATTGCTCATTTATGACTTTTTGTTTCCATTACAGTTTTATACAAAAAAGCAATTTTCCTAGGTGTTCTGTTTAATATGTTTGTTGTTAGTATTCAGCTAGGTTCCTCAACAGTAATTTTGAATCCCATGTTTGTGAACATAAAAACCCCGTATATCACATACAAAATTCTTGCTTAGGCCTATTTCTTTCCTTCCAAGAAGAACTGGGAAGGAATGGGATATATGTCCAGAATTAGTAGACCATGAATAACCAAGTTTCTTCATAGTCCAAATGGCTGGATTACATGAGGTTTTAAAGCACTAACACAGGGGTCCCCAATTCCAGGCCACAGTCCACTACTGGGCCTTGAGCTGTTTGGAAATAGGCCGCGGAAGTCAGGGGTGGGTTGTACTTACCTTTACTACTGGTTCACAGTGGGATCGCGCGCACGCATCTTTTGCGTGCGCACATGTGCAGATCGCTTCTGATGACATCGGGGTCAGTGGGCGAAGCCTCCCGCTGGTTTTACTGGTTCTATAGAACCGGTCCTAATTGGGGGCAACCCACCACTGGCGGAACTGGTGGGAAAGTGCAAGGTGGATGCACGTGCCGACCGCTTGCGCAAATGTAGCTGAACAGGTGCGCGCACTTGCCCGCCACTCATGCAGAACCATCCTTACTCCCTCCCCAAGCCAGTCCATCATATCTTGTGTGAACCCAATTAAAGGAGTCTGGGGAATGAATTTGAAGCAATGTATGTTTTAGGGATTTTTACACATAGTACTAAGTACAGGTAGTCTTCGACTTACAACTATTAGTTTAGTGACTGAAGTTACAATGGCCCTGAAAAAAGTGACTTATGACTGTTTTTCACACTTACAACCATTGCAGCATCCCTATGGTCATGTGATCAAAATTTGGATCAAAATTCGGCAACTGACTCATATTTATGACGGTTGCAGTGTTCCGGGGTCATGTGATCACCTTTTGCGACCTTCTGATAAGCAAAGTCAATGGGGAAGTCAGATTCACTCAACAACACTATTTCTAACTTAACTGCAGTGATTCACTTAACAACTGTGGCAAGAAAGCTCATAAAATGGGGCAAAATTGACTTATTAACTGTCTTGTTTAGCAATGGAAATTTTGGGTTCAATTATAGTCATGAGTCAAGACTACCTATATGCCTTTTTGCGAAGGTTATTAATATGTGGCATCATGCACTAAAATGAATAGATTTTTAAATTTTTTACAATAATTTAAATATGAGTTTATTTGTGTGCACACATTCACATAATTTGGCAATGTGTTAAATATATTTCTTAATGACAAGCATTTAAACGTACAGTTTATTATATATAGATAGTTTTTCATACTTTCAACATATACACACATTCTGGCATTTCTATTTATGCTTTTTAAATCAGATACAGTAGTGACAGTCTGCACTGATATAATCTTTGATGAGAAGATTAATAATAACTCTGATTCTACTGTGTCTAGAAATAAATCATGCTATTAAAACTCCACCCATTATTTCTAGGAAACAGTGTTTTGATCCTTTTTTCTTTGATGCTACGGAGTAATTCAGATTTCAGATCTAATAAATAACTTATTACATGGAAAATTTAGATGGAAGGTAGGATTTATACTTTGGATCAAATAGTAGGTGAAGATGGTTTTTTTATCCTTTTCCACTATAAAGGACAAATATTATTTGCCTGGTATGGTACAGTATAGTAATTGTACATCTACTACACCTAGTCCTTGATTTACAACAGTTCATTTAGTGACCATTTGAAGTTACAACGGCACTGAAAAAAGTGATTTATGACTATTTTTCACACTTATGACCATTGCAGCATCCCCATAGTCACATGATTTACACTCAGACACTTGACAACTGGTTCATATTTATGACGGTTGCAGTGTCCTGGGGTCACAAGATCCCCTTTTGCTACCTTCTGACAAGCAAAATCAATGGGGAAGCCAGATTCACTTAACAACCGTGTTACTAATTTAACAACTGCAGTGATTCACTTACCAACTGTGGCAAGAAAAGTCATAAAATGGGGCAAAACTTACTTAACAAATTTCTCACTTAGCAACATAAATTCTGGGCTCCATTGTGATGGTAAGTTGAGGACTACCTGATATTGCTATCCCAGTTTGGACATATGTCATTTTCAACCGCAGAAACATCTAATCTACCTCAATTGATGATAAAATCCAATGGCACAACATTTCGTACAAATTACTCTTTATAAAATTCTGTTGGCATCCAATCATGTTCATATGAAAAGTTTAATGGCAAAATGGAATAAAGAGTTAAAGATTCTGTTTTGTCTAGACTATAGACAATAAGAACAGTTAATATTAATAGGAAGAATTGAAGGAGATCTTAGAATGTGTCTTACTTAACAAAAATAGTGTTTTGAATTTATTGGGCACTGCCTATGTAGAAAAGACACATGAAAAGTGTTCTTTGAAGATGCAGTGAAATTGATGTTTCTTTTAAACATCTTGGTAGTGTCCTATTAGAGTTCCATTTTGGGAGGAAGTTATTACATATATAACCTTTGAAACAAGGTTTAGCATTTTCATATGTTTAGATCTCACTGCATGAAAACTGACATCTGAACAAAAAAAAGTGGATTCTCCATGCTGAATTCATAGATAAAACAATTATTCTTCAGCCCAGGAAAAACATGAACCCAAGTACACAATGGACTGTAGAGTCAATGTCATTCATATGTGTTTGAGTTGTGGTTTGGGGGAAAATAGGGAATATTATGTTCATTTGCGGCCTTGAGTCAATTATAAAGTAATAAAGCCAGGATAAAAAAAAATCTAAGAAACAAATAAAGAGTGTAATAAAATACGGCTACCATTTATGGGTAGAACTTTTTATGTAGGAATCCACAAATACGTGCTCCGTTTTTTAAAATTTGTTTTTCTTGCTTTTTTCTTTCTAACTTTATGGGACTGTTTGTTTTTCTTCCTCTTTTTGGGGGGGGGGGAAGGGGGTGGAAGGTATCCAATCAATACAAGCAAAATAAATAAATAAATAATGCAATCCACCGCTCCAAAACGAGGAGAGAGAGTTCAAGGCTGCCTTGCCCCTCCGACGTTTTCCCTCTTGTTTGCTCTTCCACGGGTTTCCATTCTATCGCTATTGCTCCCGACGCACCTTTGAAGATGGTGATCTTGGCGGATCGGAGCGGCGACGCGGTGAGGGGAGGGGAAGTGGGAAAAAAAAAACCACCCAAGATTACGGCTATCGCCCGCCTGCCTGCCTGCCTTTCCCAGAGTCTGAGACATAAAAGCGAAGGGAAGAAAAGCCACCCCGGCGGCGGCAGCACAGCAGCAGCAACAGCGGCGGCGGCGGCGGCAGCAGCAGCAGCAGCAGTTTCCCCTTTCCCCAGCCCTGACTCTACGGGCGCATGCTCACTTGCGCCCGCAGCCCTGGACCATATTTGTCAGGACTACTCGAGAGACGGAGAAAAAAAATAAAGAGAGAGAGAGAGGATTTGGGGGGGTAAGGAAGCGGCTGGTTCGGATCCGATTGCTAACCCATTAACTGCAATTGCACAATGCTCGGGATGGCTTTGAAAAATTGCTTCCGTTCCTTCGCTGGGGATGAAAGTTGAGAGAGAGAGAGGGAGAAGGAGATAAAGGAAGGCAAGCGCACCTCCTCTACCTCCCTCATGAAACGGGCAAAAAGGGGGGCGGGCGGGTTTTTTTTTTTAAATTCTTATTCTTATTTAAGGAATTGGGAGGGAAGGCTTCCCTCCCTTCAACACATCAAGCGAAGGAAATGGAAGTAATCTGGGGAAAGTGGCCAGATGACTCTGAAGTGGCCGAGGAGTGGGTGGGTGGGTCGCGGGGAGGGGGGGGGAATCTTTCCTAAAATCCTAAGTGCGTGAGAGTGAAAGAGGAACAAAAGAGCGAGCGAAGGAAGAGGGTGCCTTCGCCTTTTGCGCCCCCCCTCCCTCCTCCTTCCCCGCCCGGGCTCTGCTTTTTCCCCCCCACCCGAATTCTTGACGGGCATCGGGAGCGGAAGGGGGCAGAAGTGGCCGGGAAATAAGGAATCGGGCAATCCACAGTCGCCCACATATTGATGTGGAGGGTTGTAGGGGTGGGTGAGCGATTTGCGGCGTCCTGCCCTACCGCTGGTGAGCCGGGGCCAGGGAATTCTTGACACTTCCCCAGGAATGCCGGGGAGGGGGGAAGGGAGGGGAAAAAAAGGGGTGCCGCCACAAAGATTTGGGGTGTCGGGCGAGAGTGGACGGACGGGGATCCTGCATCCCAGCGCTCACTCTGTTTTGTTTCAGGGGATCCCTCGGGAGAGAGAGAGGATAATGGCTTGGGAAGGAAGCACCCAGGTTCGCCTTGCCGTGGGATATACCGGTTGAATGTGTAGCATGTGTTGTGTCTCCTTTTGCAGAAGGGAGGGAAGGGGGAGGGAAAGAAAAAAAAAAAAGGCCTGTTCCGATCAGCGCGTAGCAGCCGCCGCCGCCGCCGCCAGCTTCGGAAGGGGAGGATTTGTTCGCGAATTGGGGGTAATTTCGCTTCCTTGTCTCCCTTGTGCAGCTTATGGACTTTGTGGCGTTGGAGTGCGCGCGTGGCGGTGCACCCGTGTGCGCGTGTCTCGGGCTATAGAAATATAATACCGAGCTCCCCAATTCCGCCATTTTGGGCAAACTTTGCACACGCACGCACACACCACACGCGCAGAGAAGAGACGCGCCTAGCAGTTTGTAGTGAGAGGGAGCGCGCGCGGGGGTGCGCGCGCGGAGCGGGCGTGGGGGGGGGGAGAGAGAGAGAAGAGAGAGAAGAGAGAGAAAAAGCCTCTTGATTCCTGTGCATGTGTTTCGCTAAGTGTAAACATGTGTATGTGTGTGTGTGTGTGGTGGGGAACGGGGCTCTTCCCGAGGGAGAAGAGTGCAATTCGAAGGTTGTCAGCAAATACACACACACACACACACATACACACAAAACCCGGCCGGTGAAAGATACGGCGGAACGCTGCGTAATTTTCGAGGCAGCGAGAAGATGCCTCGTGTGAATTCCGCTTGCCACTCGCACCTGGGTGCCCCTCGCGCTCTCCAACTTTGCTTGCCCGCCTCTCCTTTAAAAAGCGTCTGCGCTTCCTGGGAAGCCTATGAATGAAACGGGAGCTGGAGACTCGCGTTGCACACTTGTTCGCCGCTCGTTGCGGGGAGGGGTGGGGGGTGGGCGAAGGGGGTGGTGGTGTGGGCTTTCCTTCTGAAGCTCGCTGCGAGGGTTTGAGAGAACCCGGGCCCGATCTGGGGCGCGCAAGGATAAGAGAAAATACAGAAATGCGTGCGTCTTTATGCGTGGGCGCTCCTGCGGCCCCTTCTGTTTTCTTCCTAGTCGCTTATATGGCAAGAGAGGAGGGAGGAGGGTGACGGGAAAAGTTTGAAAGGAACCAGCGGTCCCCAGAGGGAAGACCCCTCTGTCCGCCCTTTTTTCCCGGCCTCAGGTTTGGGGCCGGGCTAAGGAGACCGGGGAGTGCGAGCCGTCTTCCCTCTCCAGGAGGGGGAATTTGGAGTCCGCCCAGGAGAAGCCTGGATCAAGTGGCGGGGGGAGGGGGGAGAGAAAAAAAAAGCCTTGACCCCCTTTTTTCTCTTTGGAGTCGAAGAGGGACCTGGGTTCCCCCTAGCCACCCCCTAGGATGGGGAGAACGTGGAAGGGTGTTTCCAAAATGAGGAGGGGACAAAAGGCTTCTTGAGCTTGCTCTCGGCAGCCTCCCCTTCCCGGTTTCCGTCGCAGCCGCCGTAAGAAAAACGGGACTCGATTAACAAACTAGAGCCTTTCATTATGCAACTTCCTCAGTCCAGCGCCCGGTTTCTCTCCTCTCGCTCTTGCCCCGCGTACACCTTTTTTCCTCCCCCCTTTTCGCCCGCCGTGCAACAATCGCGCCTCCCTTTCGGGCATTTCCCTGAAGATGGGAGTGAGGCCGATCGTAAAAAGTTATTTCGGGCGTCCCAGGGCGAGCTGATCCGAGCTACTTTTCATTTCTAAGGAGAGGAAAGAGGCAGACTCGGTGGGGAGGGAAGGAAGACAGATCCCGCTGCAGCCTGAAGGTAGGGTGGGGGAAGACACTTGGGGAAGATGCAGGCAAAAGACGACACTTTTTCGACTTTCCCCCTCCCCCCGCCGCTCTTAATTTTAGAAAAAGTCGGGGGGGGGGGAGGATCTGACGGGCTGATCGCAATATTTCTTCAGGAAAGTTTCAAGTGCAGCAAAAATGTAGTTCAAAACTGGCCAAGGAGGGACCCCTACTGGTCAGACATAGGCATTCACCTTGGGGAGCAAAGTTCAAATTTAATCCTCAAGTTTTTACAGATTGTTTTTCGCTGGGTATGAACCGGCAGAGAACTAGGCAAACAGTTTGAAAAGCATGTCTTTATCTTCTTTTCCTAACTCTTGTTTCCACAGTTTCTGTTTTGTATTTCAAGTATTAAAAGTAAGGAAGAGTGATTGTTATTTAAGAATTTGCAACTGCTAAAGGGCTTAACAGATAAATTTATCTTGCAGTTAGATACAATTGTAGCTAGGAGCTTCTATTCCCTATTTAGGTTCCTTGTTAGTACTGGTCAATTTCACCGTTGTTTCTAATGCAAATAATGATAGCATTACTATTAACAGTGTAAAACAGTTTTGTTTTGTTCATTAATATAAATTTAGGCAATATTATGAGATGCTCATTGCAAATGCACAAAGTTATTTATCAATTGAAACTTAGATTTTCTTATAAAAGTTGGAAGTAAGGTAAAGTTATGTCTTCTGTATAGTTTGAAAGTGGCGTTGGTAGAAATGCTGAAACTAAAAGCTGGTTTGGCAAAAAGCTTAGGCAATGAAATTCAGTAAGGTAGAAAATTAAAAAATTGATGGAATATTTGTGACAAATTTAATCATGTGTGGATTGTAACTCTTTAAAAGGCCTATTCTATGGATATAATGCGAAGAAGCCATTCTCAGGCCATTTCCCTAGTAACTACTTAGTACTTTCAAGCATTCAGCTATCTTTGACATAATATAAAGCCTGTTTATACTGAGGATACTGACTTTACTCAACTGGTTGATTAAAGCTAGCTGTTTAGGTGATGTTGAAGAAAATTTTTGAGATTGTTGTAAAATGCCAGAATCATAGTCTCTGTTCTTCCTATAATATTATTCACCATCCTTCCAGTTTTACTAAACAGAGTTTGTTTCATTCTATTTGGGCATTTGCAGTAATTGTACATCTGAAAAATCTGATGGGATAGTGGAAAATGGGGCCACTGAATGAATATTCCCAGGAGATGGCACTACAGACCTGCTGCTCAGCCCCTTGACCATTATGGGATTCTGGCCTTTATGCTTTTAGCATCTTCTTAAAGCTGATTGAGGAGGTCACTTGGTTCATGTCACTGTAGCTGATCATACCTAGGTCTAGCCTTCTTCCAACCAATATTCTGTTGACCACTGAAATCTTGAACATGCTAAATGGACTATTGAAGGTGAGTTCAGGTGAGACTAGTTTTTCCATTGATAGACCAAATAGAGATTGAAGGAACATTTTGTTTTGGTTGGAAGGGTTCTACGTAGTTCATGTTTTGGGAAGGAAGGAATGATTGTTGTGTCTACCAATGCCATGGTTGGTGCAGAAGTTGAAGAAGAAAATTAAGGCTGACAAGGGTTGATTGTAGCAATATAGGGATCCATGGCACAATACTGTAAATCTTTTGTGAGGCTGCGGTTGATGAGTTACATAAAGTGCAGTTACTATCAATATATAATTCTTATTGCAACCAGTTATATGAACATGACTAGTTTAAATTTTGGTTCACATTTTATTGTATGTTTCACTGTGCAGAAATCTAGTTAGTGGGGACATAAAAGAAGGCCTTTTCGATGGCTGCAATTAGTTTGTGGAATTATGTCTGTAAAGAGTACAGATTGCCTCATTTTTGTTTGGTTTTGTGTGTATGCTGAAGGATTTCCTCTTTTTTCAGTGATTCAGTGATTTCAGATATGATTAGTTCTATTCTTTGATAATGATTATTTTTTTGCTGTTGTTTTTTGAGAGGATATTTTAAACACTTTTAAACTGAATATTGTCTTGGGAGCTTTTTGGTGAAAAAGGACAAGTTATAAATAATCTAATAAATTAATATAAACATTTCAAATTTGGTTATTAGAAGGCCTTTTTTAACAAATTTATCCAGATGCATTTATTTATTTAAATTTATATGCTACTCTAAGCCAAACAATGCTATAAGCAGCTAATGATCCAGAGTTAGTAATCTCATCATTTTTCACCTATTCATTCTTAATTGGGAGAGACAGCCTTTCAATTGTAAGGATGGTATATTGTCATAGGGGTGCTACAATATAGGGAGATTTCCTTCCTCTTTTTCCATGAGATGCATTTTAGCTCATTGTAACTCTTGACAGTGCTGGGAATATTGCTAGTCCCTGACAAGTAGTATGACTTCATTTACTCTCCATTTAGCTCATTACTAAGTCAATTAAATAAATTACATTAGGATAGCTTTTTCACATAGTCCAATGTATGTATTAGGAAGTTTCATGGCATAGTTGTTATTTTAAAATTTGTTTCATTGAATCACTCTGATTCAAACAGTACATTTCAACAGTATATTAAGTTGCGATCAGTTTTGGAAACGAGATTACTTGAATGCAAGATAGTGTTTATTATGTTTTATTTAAGAGCTTGGCCTTGAGCTGTTCTTGAGTTGAAATGAACAGGCTTCTCCTGATACATGTTGACAAAAACAGTTTTCTGATTGATAATAAGAATGTATTTCTTTCTACACATTGCTTATTTTACCCTCTCAGAATAGTCTGGATAGTGCTATTGCAAAACATATGTATTGATTAATGTTGAAAGGTTAAGCAATACTATCTCATTTAAAAGTTGAAGAAAAAGCTAATCGGCTGTAGAACAAATCTGAAAGTGCCTTAGTAATTCGGTAAATTAGATGTTTAAGAACAAAATAACATTAATGCTAGAATTATTTTATCAATTTATTTCCAAATAACTGACTTTAGAATGAATTTATAAGATTTATGTTGAATACCATTCTGTAGCAGAATGGGATAACTAACTGAAGGATTCTATACATAACAGTGTGATTCCATAGCATAATATATGATCTATGAAAAAAAATCTTGTATGTTCATTGAGGATCTTTTGTCTTTTCTTTTTCCAAATGTGAATTTTTAGTCTTGTGATTGCTGTTACATACTGTCCTGAACTCCTGTCCATAGCTTGAGGGACTATCTAGTTACTGTATTTTTGCGCTAGGATGAATTGGATTGTGTATTAGCTGGCTTGCTGAACTGAAATTGTTATTGCAGCGGAGACCTTCGTTCAGCTTCAGAATCAGACAAATTTTCTGCTACAGTATAAGGGCTATGAAAATGTTTTTATGAATCTGTAGATAATTTCTGATTTGATTATTGTTAGTTATCCATAGTGTGCTAAAAGCAAATCCGTTCATCTCCCCCCTCCCTTATCTTAACAATATATATAAACAAAGGAAAGACAAGAGATTAGCCAATACTCTTGTCTACAGCTCAGAGGAATTCCTTGATTACCTAACACAAGCCTTAGGCATGCAGGATACAGTGAAAAGAAAATTAATGGCATTTATAGTTGAAATAAAATACACCAAAGCCAAATATACTGAAGGCTCTGAGGGCTGGAAGTATTCCAGACTAAAATGGGGCAGCTTGCACTGTTGACATGCTTTCAGGTCAAAGAGTTACATCTGTGAGTGATAGCTTCTCAGTTGACTATCTAGGACCAAAAGTTTTGGATTGTGTGTACAGCGTGATTCTGTGCAGACTGCTTTGAAAGTAAATACAGGTAGTCCTCCAGTTACAACAGTTCATTTAATCACCGTTCAAAGTTACAATGGCACTGAAACAAGTGATTTATGACCATTTCTCGCAGTTACAACCTTTGTAGCATCCCCATGATCATGTGATTAAAATTCAGATGCTTGGCAACTTGTTCATACTTGGAACCTGTTGCTGTATCTTGGAGTCACGCAAAGCAAAGTCAATGGGAAGCCCGATTCGCTTAACCACTGAGTTATTAACTGATCAACTGCAATTATTCACTTAACAACTGTGGCAGGAAAGGTTGTAAAATGGGTCAAATCTCACTTAACAAATGTCTCAATTAATACCAGAAATTTTGGGCTCAGTTGTGGTCGTAAGTCGATGATTACATGTGCCACTGAATGACATTCATCTTATTGCTAAACGAATAGTTGTAAGCGCTTGCCTAAAATAGATTGTCAAAAATAATGAAACTAATTACGACTATGCGCCACCAACTTCAGCGACGATGTACTGGTAGATCCCTTTTCTGCGGGATGATTATTCTTAATCTGGTCTTTCTAACCTTCCAACAGCATATGCATTGCTGCTGTAATTGAGTTCTCTTGCTTGCCCTCTTGTTCATGTTCATTCTGCTTTTCCCAGCTTTAGAGAGAGACAAGAAAGTTAGGTCTCTGCCTAATGTGTCCAAATATGATAATTTGAGCCTGTTTCATTGGGGCTTCAAGTCAGAACCCTGGGTTGATTTGTTTAATGATTCATCTGTTTGTTTTGTTGACTTCACTGCAGTTCCAAAACATCAATACTGTTTCTTCAAAGTCCAACTTTCATAGAGTGTCCCAGGCAAAACTGCTGCCTGCACAGTTCTAATCTTTATAAGTATAGACCTAGGTCAGCTCCACTGCGCACAGTATATCACATCAAAAAAGTAACTCCAAAGCATGGTAAAAAGTACTTTATTATATTGCCAATAGTAACAAAATCTCTGCTTGTGCTTTATTTCTGCCCCCCCCCAATCCCTGCAGTGCTGTGAAACGGAGGAGGTTTTGTTAGAGTTGTTTCCTTCTCTCTTCAGATTGTTATGGACTTGAGCTTTTTGCCTCATTCCATTAGGAACAGATCAGGATTGAACGGTTTGAAGATTGAAGATCAAGAACGGTTGCAGGAACTGGGTATGTCTAATTTAATGAGAAGAAGGACTAGGGGAGACATGATAGCAGTGTTCCAGTATCTCAGGGGCTGCCACAAAGAAGAGGGAGTCAAGCTATTCTCCAAAGCACCTGAAGGCAGGACAAGAAGCAATGGGTGGAAACTAATCAAGGAGAGAAGCAACTTAGAACTAAGGAGAAATTCTATTTCTATCTTTTTTTCAAGCAATCAAGGAAATAGACATTACCATGTGTTATGGCAATAATTTCCAGATATTACGGTAGATATGCCCTTTGTGAAGGATCATCTTCTTTACTTTCTACATCATCGTGGTATCTCTTTTTCAAGGCCTTCATTGAACATCTGAGGCTTATATCTTGACTACTGGGTCTTTGATTGTCGATAGTCAGCCTGAAAAAGCAGGAGCTATCTATACTTCATCATCAGTTATGGCTGCTTATACCTGTTCTCTATTAGTTTGATCTTTTTACTATGTGATTTTAGCCCCATGTTTTCACTTTGCTCCTTGACTTTCAGTACTAGATCCGGCAGTTCCTTTACAGCTATGAGCATAGTACAGTTTAATGTTAAGTCATGCTCTTCTTTTTTGAGTCCAGCTGCCAGCAGGTTGAATAAACAAGGGGAGAACTCATAGCCTTGTCTCACTCCTTTTCTGATCTGGAGCCAGGCCGCATTGCCATTTTCCATCTGGAGTCAGACTTCCTATCCTAAATACAGGGTTTTACACAATGATAATGAGATGTTCTGGGACTCCCATACACACATACACATCTATACACATTCTAGAGCTTGACATGGTTGACACAAAGGCCTTTCTATAATCAGTGAAGCACATAATTGACTTATTTTTTCTTTTTCTTTTATTGAATTCTTAGCTTTCTGAGTTGTCCCAGTCTGAATCAGCAATCATATCTTTTATTCCTTGCCTTTTCTAAAGCCAGCTTGAACATCTGGCATTTCCCTTCCCATTTAGGACTTTAATCTGCATCGAATGATCCTGAGCATTATTTTACTAACATGTGACACTAAGGAATATTGTATGACAGTCTGCACACACTTTTAAATCTATCTTTTATATTGGTGCCTTCAGATGTCTTCAGATCTTTTTAGCTGTTATATGGTTCTACACATTTGCTTCCATAGTTTAAATAGAATTTTACAGATTCTTCTTTTGTGACTTGCCACAAATTTCTACTCTGTCAATTCCTGTAGTCTTATGACAGTAATAATTATCTAACTGATCAAACTTCATTTTCTAGTACTAGAGGTTATTCTAAATACTGCAGAGATTATCTGCTAAAGTATTTGGGAGGTGGATATTTCTGTTGTACAGAATGTCAGTATATTTGTTACACTTTTGCTTTGTCGTCTTTGAATCAGTAACTATCTGTCTTATCCTATAGCATACAATTTGAAGTTGGAATTCCTTCTGAGATCAGAGATAGTTTGGAAGACTCCCCCCTCCCCCATCTATTTCCATCCTTGATGTTTTTATAGATGCCATTGTAATGCTGCATGTTGCCTCTTCCAATAACTCTCTGAAATTCCCGATATCTTTGTCTTTCTTGGCTTGGACTTCTTTCTTCTTCTTAGCAATGTCCACCCTGAAATCTAGTTTTCTGTTCTTTTCTTCGGCAGTCTCTTTTTCACATCCATCCTTATCAATTTCTTTGATTTCATTCCATAATTTTGGTCCCCTCTCCACCCCTGTAGTGATAAAATGAAGGACAAAGGCCTATGGTTGAAAGGTTGATTGAATTAAAACTCTATTTATTGCTGATTATCTTGAATTAAGAAGAAAGGAATAATTCTACGAGAAGTCTGCAAGACAAACAATACTGGAAGGTTTTTTTATAATTGCCTGTGGACTAAGCAGACAGTATCAAAACTTGACTTTTGAACCAGCCTGTAAGGGAAGGAAAAATAAAAGATATGAATTTTTTTTTATCCATCTAAAGTTGAGATCATTCAAGGGAAACTAGTAGTTGGGAGTCCAGCTCTGAGCTTTCATCCTTCTGGCAAGCTTTCCTTTAGGAAACTTTTCTGAGCAATCAGAAAAGCTATATCTCTCTAACAGACTGGACTTGAGCCTGGCCAGTTTGACCATGAAGTTGGACTTGCAATTAAACCTAAAGAAGGTAATTGGGCCATGGAGGATTAAAGTTAGCTCCTCCTATAAATTACCATTTTAGCCCTGAGAAACACAATGGGATTTGAGCTCCTGCACTATTAGAATCAGAGTGCATGCAACCAAGGTATTATTTCTACAGCCTTGTTGCTTGCAGGGTTTTTTTTGCTGAATTTCTATAACAATGAGAAAACCAGATTATTTTTGTCCAAATGTTTAATTATTCAGTCAATTATATTATAATATATGTATATTCCAATGATGGAACAGATCACGAACTTGTCATGTGCCAGTTGTCACTTGAGGCAAAAATGACCAGGCTCAAATTATTCTACTTCAGACACATTACGCTAACATCTAAGACCTAATAAGGCTCTAATGCTTGGAAAATTGGAAAGAAAGAGAAGAGGACAATCAGCAGTAAAATAAATGGACTCTGTTATAATGGTGATGGATACACAGTTTGAAAATCTGAAGAATCAGGTTAGTGGATTGTCATGGAGAAAATCTATGTACAGGTAGCCCTTGATTTATAACCACAGTGGAGCCCTAAATTTTTGTTGCTAAGTGAAACAGTTAAGTGAGGTTTGCCCTATTTTACAACCTTTCTTGCCACAGTTATTAAGCGAGTCGCTCTAGTTAAGTTTGTATCAGCGTTGTTAAGTGAATCTGGCTCCCCCATTGACTTACCTTGTCAGAAAGTCGCGAAAGGCGATCACATGACCCCAGAACAGTGCAGTCGTCGTAACTATGAGTCACAGTAGTCAAGTGTCTGAATTTTGGTCAGGTCACCATGGGGATATTGCGACAGTCATAAGTGTGGAAAAATGGTCATAACTCACTTTTTTCAGTGCCGTTGTAAACTTCGAATGGTCACTAAATGAACTGTTGTAAGTTGAAGATTACCTGTATTTAGGTGGTTGCTAACAGCCAACACTGACTGGATAACACATAATTTACTTGTATGGAAGTTGTTTTTAACTCAGTGGTTCTTTTGATGAACAGGTTGCTAGAGCAATTAGTTAATTTTATATCTTTGTTTTCAGTTCAAGCCCAGTCATTTCTTGGAGATAAAATTGTGTCACAGCAACGCAATTTTTTTGTATGTGTACATACATATACATACTTGTATGTGGAATTGCACTGAAAAACAGTGTGAAATTGTGACTAAGTGCAACTATTGCTATGATTCCCCTTATGTGAACAACATTTTGCAAATACGCTTGAGTGATTTTTGTTATACACAGGGCAGATAACCAACATAGTTCTAGACTTAATTCAGGTTATTGGTGTAATCCTATACAGGTAGTCCTCGATGTACTACCACAATGAAACTCAACATTTCCACTGCTAAGCAAGACGGTCGTTAAGTGAGTTGTGCCCCATTTTATGACCCTTTTTGCCACAAGTGAATCATGTGGTTCTTAAGTGAATCTGGCTTCCCCCATTGACTTTGCTTGTTGGAAGTCAGTTGGGAAGGTTACAAATGGGGACCACATGATCCTGGGATTCTGTAGCCATCATAAATAATGTCTGTTGCCAAGCAGCCGAATTTTGATCACGTGACCACAGGGATGCTGCAGTGGTCGTAAGTATGAAAACTGGTGTTAAGTCACTGTTTTCAGTGCTGTTGTAATTTTGAACAGTCACTAAACAAATGGTTGTAAATCAAGGACTACCTGTAATGCCTTTCATCATCTGGTTCTCAAATATTTTGAAGAATAACTATCACTCTTGTTTTACTTGTCTTCTTAAGCTTACCTTCCAATCTTATCTTTAGGCAAAATAAAATAGTGGTGAGCAAATGGCTTTCATCTCAATCAGTTCATGGTCTTGGATCAGATCCAGATTCTACAGTATATTGGCCCTTTGGAGGATGTACTTTGGCTTGACCTTTTAATTCAGCTGCTTACTGATGTTTTTATTAATACATTTTTATTGACTTACATTGTTTACTTACATTGCTTTTATTCTATGAGAGGCCTGGGAACCTTCAAGACCAGGGGTGTCAAACTCAAGGCCCAGGGCCCAGATCTGGCCCGCTGGATGCTTAGATCTGACCTGCGGGGCCACCCTGGAAACATTGAAGGACCAGCCTGCAGTGCCTCTGCCAGCAAAAATGTAGCTCAGGAGGGCCGCACGCAACCTTCCCGAGCTCCATTTTCGCTGGCAGATTGCTGCAGGAGGCCATCGCAGCCAAAAATGGAGCTCGGGAATGAGGGGTCCCGGTGCTCTGGGAGCTTGAGGGCCAGGCTGGGTGCTTGCCCTCTGCTGCCTAGGGCTCTGAACAGCCTGCGCCACCATCCAGGTCCTCCGCATGGCCTGAGAAGGATAGGGAGGCTCCTCTGGAGAACAAGGGTTTGGCGCTCTCCCTGGTCTCGCCTTCCTCCGTTGGAGACAGTGGATTCCCACAGCCCTGCCCAGGCCACCAGATCCCCCCGACACGAATGACATTGAGCTGGCCACGCCCACCCTGGCCCTGCCCACCCGGCCCCCTGAGGTCAAGCACAACCCTAATGCGGCCCTCAATGAAATTGAGTTTGACACCCCTGTTCAAGACAGTTAAGGAATAGATTAAATACAGTTTTAGCCAAGGAATACTTTAGATAGTGGTGCTAACAAAATTCTTCACCTACTTTGTATAGCAAGTATTAAATAATTTGCTTGACCGTATCAAAGACATATTACCTAGTAAGCGAAATTTGCTTTCATACATAAGGCTGGCACTGTCTCTCCACTTTTCTGCCTTGATCTTGAAGATATGGCTAAGTCCAGTGTGCCATAATTGGAGCCTTCTGATTCACACTACTGAGGTTTGTTTCAGATGGTCTTTTTCTTTAAGCTTAAATACTTAATGTTTAAGTATTTAAACTCTTAAGACATAATAGCACTGGCTGAAATTGATGAGACCTTGGCTAATGAGGATGGCTTTTCAGTCATTGGAACCTTGTTCCTTGGTAATAACACTATATTGCCGTATCTCACTTGGGAATCTCATTCTTTTCATATTGAGTTTTTGAAGTTGGCATATTAAAACAACCTTACCCATTGGGGAAGATGCATTGGGCTATGAGTCCCAGAATTCCCACTTAGTTGTTAATTGATATGGAATTTCTCTTTGTTCTCTGGATACTTCCAAACAAATGGCACCAGAATTCTGCATTTGCAATCTTGCTTAGCTCACCTGTTCAGGACACAAGTAACTCGTTTACTGTAATCATTTGCATCCATAATTAATGCAACTGTATAGCTTAGCAAGAAATGCCAACTTGGTGCATGATCTTTAAAGAGCAAATGCTTCGGTTGACAAATCTATTTCATTATTTTATATTTGTGGGATACATATTATTGTATCTGGACACTCATCTGAGCATATGACAGCAGCCAAATTATGTAATTTATTATCTTTAACATTTCTGTACTTGTAATATTTTAGAATATGGGTCCCTTACAGATATTTCTTTCATTTACTCAATGTTTTATCCATATGTTTTTGGAATGAAGCTTGGCAACTATTTAGCGCATCGCAAAATTCAGATGACTTCCACACCACAATGTAAGAATAAAATGAAAGTACAATTAAAAATCAAAATGGAACCAACATGGATAGTTTAGGTAGGCCATATGGCTTATTGGGGGCACCATTATGTCCCATGGACAGCAGTATGTCCCATGACCTACTTCCCTTGGTATTTATTACTTTATATTGAAATTTTGAAGAACATCAAAAGGCACTGTCGGGACATAAATATGGTACATGTTTTTGATTATTGTATTTAAGCACATTTGATTTGAGGTATGCCTGTGTACCTTTAAAAAGCAGAGAGGGGGATATAAGTGATAGAGAGCATCTGTGATGGCTAGGAACAATGACACTATTATCTCATTCACAATGAAAACAACTTGCATAGCTTTTAAGGGATGTTGATTTTGAACTACTGGACTTTAAGTGTTGCAGGAAGTTATTATGAGCCCTGATGGTGTAGTGGTTAGAATGTAGTATTATAGCCTGACTCTTCCTACAGCCTGAAGTTTGAACCTGATGGGGCTGAAAGTTGACTCGGCCTTCCATTTTCCAAGGTCAGTAAAATGAGAACCAGATTGTTGGGGGCAATATGCCAACATTATAAACTGCCCCAAGAGTGCTGTAAAGCACTAAGGGGCAGTATATAAGTCTAAGTGCTATTGATACTTTATTGCTATTATATATAGTATATATAGAAATGATACTAAACAAGAATGAATTTAAAAAAAACATTTTACAATAGGCATTTGTTAGAACACAATTGGGTTGGATGCACATATATATGGATTCACCTGCTGTTTATACCTGTAATTATACAGAGTGTGTTCTTCATCTTAGAAGCCTAGGCCCAAAATTTGAGAACATAGAAGGGAATTAGGGTACCACAGATTTCCAAGGCAGGAACTAAGTCTTATTCACACCCACTTATGATATTGATCCAGACTATTAGGTCAAACTGTTTCTATGCACTGTATTAGCCATTATGATATAGACCTAAAACACCAATCACAGATAAGTGATTGGGAGAGCGAGCTTTTGTGTGTTAATAGTTTGGCTGGGTGTCATATTTTGTCTGTTGGCAATGAAAAAAACGTGAGAAGTCATTAGCTTACATGATTTGTTCTTGTGAATTATTGATATATTTTTGGAACAATATTTTAATGTATATATGTTTATAATTATAGGGAAAATAGGAGGGAGGAATACTGTATTAGATAAGTTTATGTGTGTGTGTGGGAGAAAGAGAGATTGTAGATGGATGGTTGGTGGGATAAAACTGTAATAATCTCTTAATATAGATATTAATTTTATGTAGAATACTCTTGTCAGTTTCTTTTGGATTGTTAGTCTAAAACTAGTGTTATACATGCACCTGTACGTGAGATAAAAAACACTTTGAAAACAGAATCTTGGACTGACAGTATTTTGATCTGATGCAGCTTTTTTTTCTCTATATGTTAAGATTTATTTTCCTGCAAGTGTCGTTAGTTTCCCTACCGTAAGAGCCAGTTGATATTGTTTTGAAGGGTGATAGCTCTTTTTTTTTTTTTTTTTTGGCAAATTGCTTCATGGAGGTAAATCTGGTGAATCATATAATTAATTATGACAAGTATAATTTAGAGTCAGTTTTAATTTTAAACGTTCGAAATCATGGCACGCTGAAGTTCTCAAGATCATTACTTTTTTATAAATCTTGGATAACATTCTTTCCTCCTTTCCTAGTATAATATTGTCTATTTCTTGCTGGGTCATATCTATACCACCTTGTTCCTTGTCTTTCTTATGTTTAGAGCTGATCTGGGCATAAGACCACCAGTCCAATTCTATTCCTTGAAGGTCTAACTCAGTTCTTGTTTTTAAACGGCCTTGGGCATCCAACAGTTCCCGGTAAGATAGGTGTTTTTCTTTATTGTAAAGCGAGCTATATATGTTGCAGCTTCTAGTGGGACCAACCAAGACGGGGTCAAGGAGTAGAATTTACCCTTGATTTTTCTCCATGTTTCAATTAAAATGTTCCTTACATAATGACCCGCAAAGCTCATATGTTTTTTAATCTTACCTTGCCAAAGAAAATAGTGCCAACCCTATTCCCGAACCTTCCAGAATCAACAACCGTCTTCTTCTCAGCAGGATCCATTCCCTTATCCAAACTAAATTTGCAGCCTGATAATAATATTCCCATTTTGGTAAGCCGAATCCCCCTCTTTCTTTTACCTCTTGAAGTATTTTAAGTTTAATTCTGGGCTTTTTATTTTGTCAGATAAATTTAAGGACACATTGATTTAGCTTTTTAAAGAAATTGTTGTCTAATCTAGCTGGTGCTGTATAAAATAAATATGTCCATTTTGGGAGGAAATAGGATTTTATAATCGCGATTCTACCTAATAGAGACGTCTGAAAGTTCTTCCATTTCTCTAAGTCCTGTTCGTTGAATTAATTTCACATAATTACATAAACTCTTAATAAATTACTGTATAGTGGATGAGATTGTTAAAGATTCAATGATTGCCTGGGGGAGAAATATTGGCTACTCAATTGAGTTGGTAAAATGGGAAGAAATATGGATGAAACAATTAAAACTCCTGATGACAACCACTTACAAAGAAAACTTGTATAAGATGGTGTATAGATGACATCTCCCTCCTGCCCGACTATCCAAAATGTTTCCAGGACTCTCCCCAAATTGTTGGAAATGTGGGGAGATAGGTACTTATTTTCACGTATGGTGGACTTGCCCTAAGGTAATTGAGTTTTGGAGACTTATACAGGGATGGATATTAGAAATCACTGGATATATATTACAATTGAAACCAGAATACTATCTATTAAATATCAAGCGAGATAAGCTAGGCACGAATACATGGTGTCTGATTGTATATATCACAACTGCAGCAAGAATATGTTTTGCTCAATATTGGAAGGGGAAAGCCTACCAGCTGAAGATTTGATTTTGGGAAAAATTATTGAATATGCGGAAGCTGACAGGTTAACAAAAATCTTGAGAGATCAAAAGGATTCCGCATATTTTCAATGTTGGGACCAATGGTATACTTGGTTGAGTAATAGAATAAAGAGAAGATAAGGTTAGTGTAGACTTTATATCTTATTTGTATATTTTGATTGAAGTTATTATATTGTGTAAAGCTCCCGTCGCGATCTGTATGTGAATAAATACTTTGTTTGTAAATAAATAAATAAATAATTTTTTAAAAAAAAGATCATTACTTTTTTGATCATACAACAGAATAAATATTTGACTATGATTTGGATTGTAAACATTAATAAACATCAGCATTTAATTTGGCTTATGTAATTATCATAAATATCTTCAGTTTTGAAACTATAGCCTAGATTTTAAAGGATATGTCCTGTTAAATTCTTGGTGAAATCTTTCTTACAAGTAAGGATTATTGTATCTCAGTTCATTATTTATATCTAAATCTATATCTTTTGGCTCTGACTGAAATAAAAATAAAATAGATTAAATCTATATTTATGTGTCTTGTTCTTACAGCATCTGAAATTACAAATTAAGCAGTTGCATAATTAGTATCTTCTACTTACGAGGCAAAAGTTAAAATGAAGATTTTGGAATTAAGAATATTGGCTAGGATTGGTGATGTTTTTTAAAAAATTCTTTTAAATATTTTTATAGCACTTCTCATGCCAAGCATCTGCCAGCTTTATGTGCATTAAAATACTGTGTTTGCAATAAAACTCATAAAGCAATTTAAAAATTTAAACTTTGTAAAGTATATAAAGCTATTATTGTAGCAGTGTTATTAGAAGGCATCAAATGCCAGGATAAATGTTTTTATCGTTTAAAAAATATCCCCAAATAATATTAAGTAGATTCAGGGGAAGAAACAGCAAACGAAGAGAGAACGGAGCCAATGACTATGGCAAAATGAAGAGCTGGCGAGTGGACCAGCTCTTCAGAATATTTTTACAGTCGGGGAGATGACATGGGATCGCACAAAAGTGTTCCTTATGAGGAGTCCATAGGGCAGTGGTCTTCAGAAGGTTTAAACCTCTGAGAGATAAGAGAAGGTTATCTTAGTCCAAACCAAGGCCTGTGCCTTTATGGACCTAGGATTTTCGTACTTCCTATTCTAATAACTTTATGAAATTGTTAACACTCTTCAGATTTTAGGAACTTTTGAAATGAGAAGAGTTATAGCCTTGAATGAGTTTCCTTTAATTATTAGAGAAAGAAATTTTAAATATAAGTTTAAGGACTTTAAAAAATTCTCTTTTTTGGAATAAACTGCAAAAGAGCGATCAATTTTGAAAAATTACAAATGGACTAAGTTGACATGGATTTGAAATAAAACTTTGGAATTAATTATATGAATGCTTCTCATGGGGAAAAAGCCATTGTTTTGAATTCTTAAAAAAAAAAATGGAACTTTCAAAGTTAGATGCACGCAGGGGAACTAAAGATAAGTAAAGATTACAATAAAAGACGAGAATATTTAAATTTGGCTTACTAAAACAGAATGGAGCAAAATACTTCAACATTGGATATATTGTGAGATATTGGAAATAATGGACCCAGAAGTTAATTTCAAGAGTATTTGCCATTGCAAACAGACAGTGTTTTAAAAAAAGTTATGGAAGAAAAGGTTTTACTAGACAAGACTGAAACTGATTTGAAAGTAAATGACAGGTTATAACTATGATATAGAAAAGATTCTACAGTATATTTACAAACCAGGTGATATCTTAAAAATTAAAAGGGATATACAAATAACAAACCTAAAGAGTGATCTAGATAACTTTCCAAAATTGGATTTCCAATAGAGACTAGTTATAGTTTTGAAGAGTTTTGTGAGAAAGCATATAGAAAAAATAAAAATAAGTCAGCTTTGAGGACATTAAAGATCAAAATTGTAAAAAAGTAAAACAAAGGAATATAAAGCAGTTTATTTGATCAAGCTTGAAATAGATACTTATATCTGGTAACTGTTAATGGACTTTGGCTCATTAGGACTGAACAACCAGGTTGTTTCTTTATAGATAAGGGATGAAATATGGTAAGAAGAGATCTCCTGTTTTACTTTAAGATAAAGTGATAAGTTACTAAAATATTTATATTTGTGATAAAGGGAGACTTTCTTTTTTTTCTTTTTCTTTTCTGTTCTTTATATTTCTTAATTTTTGGCACTTTCTATTCTTTCTATTCTTTTTCTTAGTTTGCATTTTTTCTTTTTAATTGAAATGTTTAATAAAATTATAATTAAAAAATAATAACAATAGCTTGGTCCACTAGGCTGTTTACAATTCTTTATGTGTTTTATTAAGTTATTTCTTATAATGAGCCGTGGTGATACAGTGGTTAGAATGCAGTATTGCAGGCTAATTCACTGTTCACTGCCAGGAGTTCGATCTTGACTGGCTGAAGGTTGACTCAGCCTTCCATTCTTCCGAGGTCAGTAAAATGAGGGTTTAGATTGTTGTGGGCTATATGCTGACTCTGGAAACTGCTCTGTAAAGCACTGTGAAGTGATATATAAGTCTAAATGCTATTGTTATTGCTATTTGTAGTACTTGGCTTCCAGCTTTAAAAAAAATCAGATTCCTTGATAAATTAGCAGTTTTTATATTAGTAAAGTTGGAAATTAATTTCAATTGTTGTATATGAATCATTTTGCGTAATGCTCAAGGTAGTTGAAAATATACACATGGATATGATTTATTGGGTTAGGGATTTTCTGTTTCCACTGTGAGTTGTGTTGGGGGGGGGTGTACACTGAGGGAGCTCCACCAATCTCATTGTACATATGTTGTGCAGTGACAATAAAGATTATTATTATTATTATGTTAGCATCTTTATTCTAGCAGTGATAAGGAAATTTAACTTTTGGATAATTTCCATTAAATTCAGTAGGGCTTACTTCTGAGTAAATATGCATGTTCTATCTTCTTTGCATTATGTTTTGACAGTCTCTTTGAACACAGACTTTCCCCAGGCACTCAATTGGATTACTATCCAAGATGGTGAAGAATCCTAGTCAACTGAGAAGTTTCAAACTGTGACATTTTCCTGGCTTCTAAAGGGGTTTTGTGAATTGTGGAATCATGTAAAACTTGTTACTAAATAATATCAAACAGATGATTTTTTTTTAAAAAAAATGATCTGATAATACAGTTTTTAGATGAAAAAATATGAAATTGAATTAGAGATATAACCTTCCTGGTTTATTTTACAGGGAATCCACCATGAATGAACCAGCTTGTAGTGGAAATGGGCAAGATTTTGATGTATTTAGTGTAATGGACTGGAAGGATGGAATTGGTACCTTGCCTGGAAGTGATTTGAAGGTACTGTAATTACAGATACGTGAACAGAGAGATGTACAATGTTTTATTAAAAGGTGTGATTATTTTAATTAGAGAACAAAAAAGTATGTTACTTTTAATTGTAAAATATTACGTAACAGTAAAATAACAGTAAAGGGAACAGTGCATAATATAAAAGAAGCAAAAAAAATAATCTAGTAAAAACAAGAGCAGCATATTAAACTTAAGTCTTAACTTTAGCATCTTAAATTCAAAGTGTTAAAAGTAACAAGCTTTGGAAAGAAACTCATCTGATAGTTGGAATATCCCCACACAACTACAACTGTCCCAGCATCTCTACATGACATGATAAAAATTCTGGCAACTGGCATGTATTTAGAACGGCTGCAGCATCCTGGGCTCATATGATCTCCATTTGCAACTTTCCCAGTCTGCTTCCAACAAGCAAAGTCAAATGCGGGAAGCTAGATTTGCGTCACGACCATCTGATTCACTTAATAATTGCAGTGATTTGCTAACTAACTATGGCAAAAGTCATAAAATTGGGTGTGACGACTCATCTAATAACTGTCTTGCTTAGCAATGGAAATTCTGTGGTTGTAAGTTAAGGACTCCCTGTAAGGATGTCACATTCAAAACAAATTGAACACCATTTCTTATTCCTTCAAATCATCACAGTTTCTCAACTGTGAGTGATTTTCAGCTTATATAGTTGAGTTTGCTTTCTGGAGTTTTATTAAGATGTTGCATAATATGGAGCACAAAGAAAACTCTGTGACATTCTCATCCATTGGACAATACAAAAGCTGCACGAAGTCCTAATTCCTGACCCTTGTAGCTGATCTGAAAAGATAGCATGCATTAAAAAAAAACTTTTATGAAATTTCTATACATATTAGTTAAGGATATTGAAAACTGGTAGAATTGAGGCAAATTGCCCATGAGCAATCCCTTCCTTCTTGCCATTTATTTTATATAAGTTAGCTGTTTTAAGTGCTCTCTATTTAGAAAGCATTATATGAGATTAATTAAGATATTTTCATCAACAGCATCATCTTTCGATCATATCACACAGAAATTTGTGTGATATTAGTCAGCACTTCAATAAAGGAGGTTAAAATCTGGAAGATACTGTTTTGAAAATTTTTGATAGCTTCTTTGTGTGTGAATTTGTGTCTCCCTTTCCTCCAGTGATGGAAGATGATTTTGATTTTGTACTGGCTTCAGGTTGTTCTTTCTGCTTCCTCTAATTAGATAATTGTGCTTCTGATACTTCTGTATCAGTACTTCTGATATAAAAATGAATATTCCTCTCTTTGATTTCTCTGTTTTATGCTTTAGAAGTATTTCTAGTATGTTAAAATAAAATCAAAATTGTATCTTTCTAATAAATTCCTATAATAAAATATACATTGGAAAGTGCACATCTATGCATGTATGAACCACCTCATAGAACGTTTGCTGGCCCAGTAACATGAGCATGATTTTGTAAGATTGAATTGCAATTATATGCAAGCTTCAACCAAACCGTAAAGACATTCATTGTTATTTCATGGATTAAGGAACTGTTCTATGAATGAAAATACTGAACAGGTACTCATTGGGAAAATGATGATAAATGGGATTGTAAAATGACATGGTTGTAAAACACAGTGTCACATGATTGCTGACTTTTGACAGCAATTCTGGCAGTTCCAGTTGCAGTTGTCAGGTGAATCGTACATGGTCATCAGATGTGATGTCACGGGATTGCTATTTGCAGTTTCCTGCCAGCTTTCTAACTGATTTTGTTCATTGGAAGATGGCAGTAAAGGTTGCAAATGGTGATCATGTGACCGTGGGACACTTGCAACCCTTGAAATTGAAAGCCAGTTGCCATGGACTTGAGTCACAGTCACATGACTGCAACATTGAGTCATGTGGCTGCAACATTGAGGATTGGCCATACATCTCATTTAGTGCCATCATAATTTCTAATGGTTGCTAAACAAATTATCGTTAATTGAGGGCTAAACCCTAGAAATCACATCTCTGTATGCTGATATAAAGAATCATCTCCAATAAACACTGCAAAGAGAGTAACTTATCAAATGTATCATTTGATCACAAATAGTAATAAAGAAATACATTTGTTTCATATTTATTTGGGGGTATACACAAAGTTATAATGCTTAAAACAATTCCAGTGAATAGCTGGATGGAGATTTGATTCCAAATTGTCTCCTCAGCTCTAATTCTACTTCTAGACTGCTGTACAACATTTCCATGCTCAGCGTTCAGAATGTTTAATTGAGGGAAATGAAATGTGTCCTATTAAGTTTTCAAGGATCATGCTGTTTTGCCTCTGGTGCTTTCGTCTTCTCTCCTTCCATCTCTTGTTCTCTTCTTTCTAGGCTGAAACTTAAGTTTAGCGTTAGTCCTTTTGAATTTCTGAACAAATAAAGAGAGGATGTTTCACATCTATATTTTATTCTTTTAAGTAAGATGTAGGTGTGTGTTGAGAAAAAAGCTTGGGCTCACCAGCTTCTTCCTGTTCAGAAAGGGCACATTTTAAAGACAGATTATAACTTTCTGTTCTTTGTTGTCTTCCTTGTGCTGAGGAAATGATTTCTTCCTCTTATCTGCTTGCTTACATTTTGGAAAGGGGCTTTCTAACTAAAATGACTTGGGGTTTCCATTGGAAAAGGGATCAATGCAGCTATAATGCCAGAAGATTTTGTTATTAATTTATTATTTATCCAAGTTGTTTTAAAACGTGATCAAGTCTAAATGTAGGCCAAATGCACTTTTTTTTTCTTGAACACCCCTCCCACACATTTAATGCATAGAAAGTATCTTACTTAAGCATTAGAATTTTTTTATTTTTCTACAGCACCTACAGTTTGTCATTGCTCATTCTTCTCTGGCTCCAGAATTTGTATTCAACTTCTTCTTCCCACCTAAATACACTTCGTACTTTACTCATACTGTACTAATCATGCACAACGCCTCTGTTATAGTTGATCAGGTTTCTTTAACTAGGAAGATGTGGGAGAAACTCTACTGCTTTTGAATAACAATAGTTTAGGGCAATCGTATTAGTAATGATATTAGATGAAAGATGTTACCCCTTATTTGAATGGTAAAGGTATCATTACTTAGATACTCAAGGAAGTGGATCAATTTTATTTGGCTTGCCCCACATTGCAAAATGCCAGGGCAGTTTTCAGGGTAGAACTTTAAAAATGAATAGTTTGGAGAGGATCTTCTTTTTTTTAAAAGCTTTCTATCAAAACTAGAAGCTCTTTTATTTTGAGTATTTTATTTATACATTTTTTATAAACATAAAAAATTCAATGTCTACATGAACATTGTGTTGTCTGAGTACAGTTAATTTTGAGAAATAGTAATAATAGTAACAATCTTCATAACAGTCACATAATATTTGCTTATCCATTTCAATAAACCTTTCTTATATAATTAATCATTCTCTTAAGCTTTTAAAATTCTAACTTCTGTTTCTGTTAGTTAGCCATTGATAAAATGAATCCCATGTTTAAAAATATTCTGTTTCTTCCTTCTCCTTAATTTTAAGTGTTAATCTATCCATTTCTGCACATTCTAGTATTTTTAAAAAATTACACTTTCTTCTGTAGTTTGGAGAGGATCTTAAGGCAATTCTATGAACTTTAAATCCTTAACTTGATCCAGAACAGATTACTTTTGATAATTGAAATAGTGAATTAAGATTTGTATTAAGTGAGAAGGCTTAGAATCACACCAACAACAATCCTAGTTGGTATATGCAACTTCTTCCTAACCTCAAAAGAAGAGAGATCAAACAGAGGGTCATTCCAGAAAAAATATTTATTAGTAGTACATTAAAATACAGGTCCCTTGAATTATCTAAAGCAATTCACACTGCACTATTGTTTTTCTTATTTTTAGTATAAAAGGTGGATTATTTATAGAAAGCAATTTCATACATGAGCCATTTTTTGCAAGTGAAGACTGCCTGCAAGAAAATTGGTCTTTCATTCATTATTCAGATTTGTTTCAAACATTGTATGTTACAAAATATTTCAACATCCAAACTTGTTTACTAAAACATTCAGACAAAATGATATAAAAATGCTGTAGCAGTCTGGCATTTAATGCAATAAGTAACTTTCATCTGCCATGGAATTTCAAGGCTTGGGACTTTTCCATTTGTCAGGCAAAGCAGTATGTTCAAATCAGAAACACTTCAGCATATTAGAATCGCTGTGAACTGTGTAGAGAACTTAAAAGTTGATACCTTCCAAACTGAAGGGCATATATAAAAGTGAAGGACCCTGCTATCCTGAATCACTCTGATGAGTACATACAATCACCTTTGGATTCAAGTGCTCCAATCAAATTGGACAAGCTGCAATAATTTAAAATTGCTTCCTGATAAAGTAGCAGTATGTGGAACACTTTTTTAAAAAAAATAATTGTACTTGTGTGTTTTTCAAGTGCCCTGTTTTCAAAGTGACGTTACAAGTGTGCCTGGTACATTGTTATTGCTAACTAAACAAGTGAATGCATCTATTTTAAAAAAGCATTCTGAAAATAGATATAGCTGAGCCTGGGAATACATTCAGAAAGGATGTGTGCCAGAACCTAATGGCCAAATAGAGCTAGCCAGGAATAAATCTATTATCAAATCTGGTTTGCAACAATCTGAAAGTGCCTTAAATTATTCCATTTCCTTACTTGGAATCTGTATTCCATTTACAAGCAGTTCCCATTGTCATTGTGTGATGCAGGGGTGCCGGAGATTTAAGGCTTGGAGGTGCTATTTTGATTATACAGAACCTAAGGTAGCAAACAAAAACCAGCTGCAAAAAAACAATGCCCTTAGAATGCTGAGCCCCAGAGGATTCTGTCCCTCAAAGCAAATATCGGAGGATGGATCCTCTTCAGGATCACAGCAGGAGAGAAAATAATTAAATTCTCCCATCTATTTCTGCAGCTGTCCTAATCCACTCTCCCAGCTGCTGCTATTTCCATTTTTAACCACCTGCATGTTAAGTGCAGTTGTCACAGATATGCCTTGCTTTGAGAGTCCACTTTCAAAGTGATTTTTGCACAGGAACAGAAGCAGGTAAAGGCACCAGTTTGAGGACGACTAGCTTCTTATCCATGCTTTGCAACTCACAAAGCAAGACTTCTCTTTATGAAACACTGAAATGGAGTGGGTCTGCTTTCCATATCCCTAGAAACACACATTTAATTTCATTTGGATCTCTCTTAAGAGCATAAACTCAATGCAAGTAGAAATTTATCAGGAAAGCAATAAAATTTGGCACAATAGTGAAGAAACATAATATCAAAGGTGTTTATGTAATCTAGCATTGGCTGAAATGACACTAATACCAAACCAATTTTTATATCTACGATGTTGATATTATGTGTAACATGAGCGAATAGCACATGAAATATTTTCAAACTATGAATACCGTTCATTCTTGAACTACATAAAAGTGTTAGTATGTATGTACAGAGCAGAAAATCGCCTCTAGCTCTAAGGCAGGGTTATCAAACTTGATGCCATTGAGGGCTGCATCCGGGTTGTGTTTGACCTAAGGGGGCCAGGGTGGGTGTAGCTAGTTCAATGTCACTCATGTCGGGAGCACCTGTGGGCACCTCCCAAGCTCCATTTTCGACTGTGACGGCCTCCTACAACCCTCTATCAGCGAAAACGGATCTTGGGGGGCCACGGGTGGCCTTCCCGAGCTTCGTTTTTGCTGACACAGGCTGGTTCTTCGCTGTTTCCAGGGCAGCCCCGCGGGCCAGATCTAAACACCCCCCCTCAAGGCCCTATCCGGCCCCCGGGCCTTGAGTTTGACATTCCTGCTCTAAGGTTTTTATAATCAAAAATTCACTGCAGGGGAAACAAAAGGGAAAGGAAAAGGTAGCAGAGACGCGAGTTTATGGTATGCACTTGTCCTTGAAAAAGTGCTGGTACAGTATCTTGAAAAATTGTTGTATTTTTTGTTGTTGAGAAATGAAACTGCATAAAACCATTCAGTCCCATTCAGAAAGTTAATTTTCAAAGGTATTTTCAATGGAATTATACATGACCACTAGATGGTACTGGCATTCTACTGTTTTTTTTTCTTTCTTTCAATAGCCTTCCTTAATTTTACTACCATTTAATTATATAGCTTTGTTTATTTTATGTTCACACTTTCTGTAATTTTCCCCAACACTTTCATCTTTGATATGCGTGCTATCCTGAGAATTCTGGTCCTTGTTCAGTCTAAAATTGAAACAAACGTTTAAAGAATAAAGAGAAAACAGCTCAGGAATACGTTCACTGAGACAGATGCACTCAGGGATAAGCAGGCTTTGCCTATTATTTCAATTCATGTGGGTGAGACTGTTATTTTTAAAATCCAGAAGATAATATATAAATTAGATACCGAATGGGGTGCAGCAGCATAAGTGAATCAGTCAGTACCCCCATTAATTTTGCTTGCCGGAAGACAGCTTGTAAGTTGCAAATGGCAATCAAATCTCACTAGCTCAAGGTTGACTCAGCCTTCAATCCTTCCGAAGTGGTAAAATGAGGACCTAGATTGTTGGGGCAATATGTTGACTCTGTAAACTGCTTAGAGAGGGCTGTAAAAGCACTATGAAGTGGTATATAAGCCTAAGTGCTATTGCTATTGCTATGGGAAACCAGAATGCTACAACCATTGTAAATATGTACCAGTTGCCAAATGTCTGAATTTTGAACATGTGACCATAAGGATGCAGCAATAGAAGTAAGGGTGAGAATCAGTTGTAAGTCACTGTTTTCAGTGCCGTTGAAATTTGACTGGTTGGTAAACAATGGCTATAAGTCAAAGACTGGCTGTATATGTAGCAATATAAAAGCTACTTCTTATTTTATTGTCTAAAATCAAATCCCTTGGCAATTAAAATAAGTAATGAGATAATTAAGGAGCCATATGATGAAGAATAAATATCACTGTGTGTGTATGTGTGTTTGTGTAAAATATACGAATTATAATTGATGCTAAAACTTTTCATATTATTATTTCACATTTTAAAATCAGTTTTGTGTGAATGAATTTGGAGCTCTAGAAGTAATCACTGATGTAACGGAGATGGAAAGTGTTAAGAAGGCTACAGCTACCACAACGTGGATGGTGCCAACTGTCCAAGAAGGTCAGTACAGTTATTTTAATTGTGTTTCTTAGCATCACAATTTCATATGGATATCAGTGTGTCTAGCTGTCGTAAGCAAGGTTATAATTTTTGTTGTGCGTAAATTTTAAATAAGAGGTGGCATCTGAACAGAATTGTTCTACAAATACTCTAAAATTTGTGTCAAAGAATGAATCACGAGGTTAGTGTAATTTCCCACTTTTAAAACAATTTGGGGTAGCAAGTAATGGGGGGGGGGGGGGGGAAGTGAAGATCGAGACCAGAGATATGCATTTGGCACAGGGCTGTCTTAATGCATGGGCCTGCTGGGCACTTGCCCATGAGCCCCATGAGCATAGGGGCCCCATACTAATCTGTGTGTGTTAACCCTTCAATGCACCTTGTATCGTATAAATACAGCAACATATTTATTACATTTTACTGCATTTTTTAATTAATACTAACATGAAAATATATGTTTAATTTTATCGATCATTTACATTTTTATTCCTGTGAGGAGTAGTTGTAGGGGCCCCAGTACACTGCTTTGCTCGGGGCCCATAATGCTGTTAAAACGGCCCTGATTTGGCATAATCCAAGCATTCTTCCTAAAAAAAACCCATGCTGTTCTACCTTCCCTGCTATTGCCACAAGGGAAAGAAAGGACTAGACCTGTTTGTCTGCTAGATGGGCCCCCAGTCTTGATCATGTGCTTGCTCTCGTGGCCTGGAAACAATAGTCATGTTAAATGCAGTTAAAACTTTCACATAAACATTGGTGCTAAATCAACAGGATTTATATTAAAAGTAAAAAAAAAGTTACTGTTAACGGATTTTGCTTAGAAGAAGGTTGCAGCTTCTGCTTTCTTGTAATATACAACACCATCTCTTAGCTCACAGAATCACATTTTGCCTCTTGAAACAGTTAAGCCATAATCCGAAGACTGAACTAAAAATAAAAGTGGCACCAGATAAAAGGATCAGAGAAGGCAGTTCCATAGATAGTTTAAAGTTTTTGTGGTTCCTATATATTTGTCTGTGGTGAAGCTAAAACACAATCATCTTCTTCTTAAGCCCATGGAAAGCTAATAAGAACCAATTAAGAACTAGGTGATAGGATTCTGAATATTTCAGAAAAGATCTGCTGCTGAATTAAATTGTGTTCTGGGCTGAACAGTTTCTAGCTTCAGGGATGTGTAAGGCTGTGTGGGAAGCCCTGGAAATGGTATTGTAAGCCCCAAAGTGGCCTTAACTCAATTTAGGAAAAAAAGACAAATTACTGTAGTTGACTTAAGCTCTGCCCACTCATTTCCCTGCTCACTATGGTTTCACCTTCCCCCAAATTTTATATTTGATTCCCCAATAACGAGAAGATTGCCCATTCCTGCTCTAAATGCTGGATATATACAGACTTATGCTTCCAGGAAAAGGAGTTTATCTTTCATTTATGAAAGAGACCAGGTTCAGCAAAATCTTACCAAGAGAAAGTCTAAAGGAGATTTAATTTGTGAATTCTCTTGTTGCCTTGCGGCCGTCATGCTGCTCCACAGTCCTCTGGAGCATCTCTGCAGGAAAATGGCAAATTCATCAAAAATCACTTGTCCTTATTTCTCTTGTGAGTTCCAGTGAGCAGAATTTTGCTCATCTGGGATCCAGTCCAATAGCTTTTATATATTGAAATCTGTTTGATAGAATATTTTTTCCGAAGTTCTTAAGCTTGTAAACCACTTGATATAAGTAGTAATTTAAATGTTGGCTAGTAAGAACTTAAGTGTCTTGCTGGATTGGACTGTTGGTCAATCTATGTAATTCATCCATCTGTCTTCTCAGTGGCCAACCAGTTACACAAGAAAGAATTATTCCGTGAATTTGGCCAACCTTTTTTTGAATCAGGCTAAATTGGTAGCCACTATTATATCTCATAGCTCCAAATTCCAAAGTCCAATTCCAAATTATTGATGGTGTAAAAATACTTTGTTTTGCTGGATTCTTCCAAGATTCAGTTTCATTAACATGTGCGTCTAGTATTTTGGGAAGAAAAACAACTTCTCCTTATCTATATCATGTACAGTTTTGTATACCTTATTCATGTCCTCTTTTTTGGCTTTCTTTCTAAAATAACCGGCCCCCAAACTTGCAACAGTCCCTTGTAAGATGCAATCCTTTGATCAATTTACCGGTAGTTTCTTTCCTCTGAACTTTCTCTAGTTCCACTATTTTTAAGATGTGGTAACCAAAACTACACACTATAATCTAGATTTGGCTGCAACATTGATTTATATAAGATATTTATTTATTTATTAGTCTGTTTCTTTATATATTAAAGTTTTATGCCACCCATCTCCACTGTAAGATGACTTTGGAACTATTAAAACTATACAGATTAAAAAATTTAAACTACATAAAAACCAAAACTATGGTTTTATGATATTGGCTTCTCTATTTTCAGTACGAATTCTTAATATCCTTGACACACAGTTGACTTTTACAGCAAATGCACACTGTATTGAAATCTTTATTGAATTGTTCACCATCACTCAGAGAAATAAGCTTGTTGTTGAATAAATGGTTTAGATGAAGCCTGTAAGATTTTCCTAAAGTGTCAGCACTGATAGCTTGTGGGAAGCCTGAAATCAACTGATAAATGTATATCAGTAATTAAAGAGGTGCAGGAGGTTGAACTCAAAAGCAGAAAGATGCTTTGCAGCATGAAAGTTGTAACGCATCAGCCAAATATGTTTTCTGTCTATAGATTGTTCTACAGCTGCAAAAGCAGCCACACAATCCTGGGTAAAGATATAGCTGCTTTTAGGAATGGCAGACATGTGCTAGATGTGTTTCCCAGCTGAAACTCTTGGTCATTTTGTTTGACATAATTCATGAATATATTTTTTCCTCCACCTGTATGTCATCCTGAGAATTCACTGCCTTCTTTCTTCTGTGTAGCATTCTCAGAAAAAACAGAAGTACCACCAAAATTGAAGGAAACTGCAAAGGCAGATGGGCTTCATTTTTGTGAAAATTGTTTTCAGTCTGGAACATCAGTGGAGTTTGTAGCTGGAGAAAGAACTTGCAGCCAAAAATGTGCCCATCTGTTTAAAAACAAGTAAGAGTTAATATAATACATACAACAGAATATCATGGCAAGTACAAATTCTGTTGTCGCCTAAGGGAACACTGGATAAAAATACTTGCTGAGCTGTCAGTTGATTTTTAAAAAATGGAATTATGTTGTATTATTGTTGCTAATTACTGCTGGGTTTGTGAAGCAAAGGAGAAAAAGTACAGGGATATTAGAGGCAGGTGCCATCATGCAGTCCTTTATAGTGGTTGCAGGTGAAACCGTCCACCCTTAACGAATTCCAGGGTTAGAACAAAGGTGATCTCACAAGAATTCAAGAATTATTAAGAATGCTTCTATGTGACTTCTATAATGCCATTTGGGGATACTGTACACAGGGTAGAGCTTTTGATATCGCATTATTGACCCCTATTCAGTTATACAAAACAAGGCAAATGCTTTTTGCAATTATTTAAATAAATTTATAAATAAAAAAATCACCAAGAGCTTGAAACAGTATTGACCTTACACATCTCAGAGAATCCATATTTTTCTCGGTAATTACCACTGTTGGTTTGTGAGCATAATATAAATCTGCCAGAATAGTCATGTGTTTGATTACCATTCAGTATAATTCATAGCTAAGTGTCAACAGGATGCAGCCTTGGGTGCAATCTTGTGTACATTAGGGCAGTCGTATTCTTTGAAAGAGAATAGAAGCGTAAGATATTCAGAAGCAGTCTTAAAAGAAGCAGCTGAAGTAAACCTGCAAAAGAAAAACACATGGCTGTCAAAGATAGCTGCTTCATTCACATTCCTGAGTGCTATAAGAATTTGAACAGTTCTGATACATATCTATTAAAAAATAAATCCCAGTAAGTTTGACTTCTAGTTAAAGATTGCTGCACCAGTATTTATTCATAGAATTTTACTTAGTATCTGAGCGTATGATCAAAAAAGTTTGCATTATTCACTTTGGTTTTATAAAAGTTCTACTTAAATGCAATCCAGTATATTGGAATTTATGGCAGGAAAGTCATGTATTTTTGTTCAGGACCATGCATTAACTTAAAAAGGGAAAGACTGCATATTTTCTGTTTTCTTCTCTGTTAGTAATAGTGTAGTTCAGTGATGGCTAACCTTTTTGCCGTCGCATGCCAAAAGCGGAGAGAGCGTGGGGGGTCATGGGTGCGTGTGCCCACATTCATAATTTAATGCGCCCCGCGCCCCCCGCGCATACGCACATGACCCCCCCACACTTCCCCCTGCTTTTGGCATGCGATGGCACGGTGGGCCTGGTAGGCCTGTTTTTCCCCCTCCCCAGGCTCCAGAGGCTTTCTAGGAGCCCGGGGAGGGCAAAAACAGCCTTCCCCATCCCCTTGGAGGCATTCCGGAGGCTGGAAACAGCCAGTTTCCCGATTTCTGGTGGGACTGGAAGGCCTGAAAATCAGTTGGCTGGTGCGCACATGCATGCTGGAGCTGAACTAGGGCAACACTCGCGTGCCCACCAATATGGCTCCGCGTGCCACCTGTGGCACCCGTGCCATAGGTTTGCCATCATGGGTGTAGTTCAATTGATCACTAATGCAAATAATTATTGCACCGTTGCTTTTACTGTGCTCATTTGAGAAATTTATTTTACTGTCTTACATAATAATCTCTTCGATCTTTCAATGGATTGCAGTCTTTCTATTATTCCACTTGACAGCATTCGAATTTGCTATTTCTTTTCTTTTAAAATGCCCTTTTAAAGTATGCGCTTTGAGGAGGAATAGGAAAGGACAGTTTTGAAAGATGCAAAGTTTTGTTTTGTGAATCATAACTTTTTCCTTGTGATAATTAATGCAATTTAATTCTCATTCTAGGGAATCAAAGGAGGAAAAAGATGTGTCAGAATGCAGTGACGAAGACTATTCTAAGGGCATTCAAAAGAGAAAAAGCAAACTGCCATCCAAAGGAGAGGTTATTGAAGAAAAAGATAAAGAAACAGTTAGTATTTTTCAGTTCTAGATTAGACCATTTCTTGTAGTTTTAGTACTGTTCAGTAGTTCCTGCTTGTGAAACTTGTGCACTTTAAGCCTGTTGCCAATCATAATTTGTTCAGTGGTTGATTGAACAAACCATAAATGGAGTGGTACATTTAAATCTAAATTTAACTGATTTGCCCCAGTCTCATGAGATTTCTGGACCATGTGATATTTCAGCAGTCTCAAATTACTCCCCTTCCCCGAATTTTATGAACTTGATTTTTTATTAGAAATCTTATAAGATATAAGAATATTGAAATCTTGTAAAATTCAGCAATATCATGGTACTCCAATCATTTGATTGATAGACAAACAATCATTTCATTTTGTTATTGACAAATGTTGTGACTGCTTGCCCAATTGGATGTTGGAGTTGGGGTTGGGCTGGTGTTAAAGAAATATATACCACTCTTCTGACTGTTGCATTTATTTTCATGTAGATAGAATGAGAATAGTAAACTATATATCTGGTCTACAGTGTAGTCATTTTCTTAAAGAGTCTTACAGAGAGCCTATTGCTATTCTTCTCTTTTGTACTGAGAGAATAACTAGGAAAGTCCTGTATTGTAGTTCACTGTTAATATTGCAAATCAAAATTGAATTTTATTCATACATCTGGTTTTAGGTGTAATTAAGTTGTTCATAATACTATCTTCCTAGTTTAATCAAACACCACTCTGCAGGCTGGAACTTCATTCTCCATTGATTTTTACATGAACTGAATTCATATTTAAATATTCAAAATACTGTCATAACAGGAACTTCTTTGTTTGATAATCATAAATGATAATTATGCCAGCCGCAATATTTAATTTTGCAATTTAGGAAGAGAACTCTGAAGGAAGAATACTGAGAGTATCTCAAAGAGCCACACGGAAAAGGAAACGAGAGGTGGCAATTTTAAAACAAAGTAAGTTGATTTATAATACTTTAGCAGAATAAAGTTTTCCTTCAGTTCCTCAAAAAACTTAAAATATGTCTTGAGGTAAATGGATTGATTAAGTGTACAATCAGAAGTGAGCAACCATATTTTAATCTATGAATTTTACATATTTATACTGTTTGCAAATATATTCTGGTCATTGATTTTTCATAATGCCATAGTGAGCATTCCCACTGTATGTTTGGTTGATAAAATTGACGTAGCCCCCATCTTCTGGAACATCATCCCCCCCCCCGCCCCTAAGGGGAGGTTGAACCCAATTCTGTTAGTTTTCCAGAAAGCTCTTAAAACAGGGAGGGCAACTATGGTAACTTTATGACCTGTGGACTTCAACTCCCCTGACGGCTTAGAAATTCTGGGAGTTTTCAATCAGTTTTTATACATTCTTAATTATTAGGTATGCTGCCCAGAGTCACTAAAGTGGGATAGATGGCTATACAAATATTAAATTAAATTAAATTATACTATTATATTTAGTCAGTGATTTCACTTTATTATAATAACTATGCTGTACATAGCAAAACATTTCAGTATTTTGTAAAAGCAAAAATTGAACAGCATCGCCCTTCAGGTGCTTACCTTTATTGTTTTATTAAAAGTTTCAAATATTGTCTTTAATGTTTCCCATTCCATAGGAAAGTTTAAAGTAAAAGTATAAATGAAATTAAGATTATTCTCTTTCCTGAACACCGATGGGGATTTTTATTCCACATAGGTGAAATTGTTCAACTAATTTTTGGGAACCTGTAGAAAATTTAAGTGTTGCATATTTTAAAAAGTGACAAATCCAAAATATTAACTACCGTATATACTCGCGTATAAGCCGAGTTTTTCAGCCCGTTTTTCAGGCTGAAAAACGCCCCCTCGGCTTATACGCGGGTCCCGGAAAAAATGACTTTTTCCCTGCAACCGTTTTGGCTCCCGCGGTTGCAGGGACGCTTGCTAAAGCCAAAATGGGGTGTGTGTGGGGGGGTGCGGCGCCCCTCCCCCGTGCCCCTTTTTGGCTGTAGGGGTCAGGGAGGCTTGCGCCAGCAGCGCCTTCTGCTCCTCTTTTGCCCCTCAGCGGCTCCCAGCAACTGAGCAGAGACGCGGTCGGTGCCTAACGAGCGGAAGCCAAAACGCCACCGCGGCATGTTGCTGGGAGTTGCTGGGAGCCGCTGAGGGGCAAAAGAGGAGCAGAAGGTGCTGCCGGCGAGCGAGCGAGCAGCCAGCCATGCCGGGGGCGCTTTGGCCGGCCGCCCACCACGGCTGGAACTCGCCACTCACCAAATTTGGCCTCGGTCGCAGCCGCGGCTCCGGCTCCAGTGCTCAAGAGGGTCGGTGCCTGGCGACGAAGAAGAGCAGAAGCAGCTGCTGCCGGGCAAGCGGGAGCCGAGCGACTGGGTCATGCGTGGCCCAGTGCCGTCCCTCGCCTTTTCATTCTTTGTCTCTTTCTCTCTCTGTCATTCTAATTCTCTCTTTCTCTCTTGCCCGCCTCAGCTCCCCGCTCTTTCCTTCCCTCTGCAGGCGCATCCTCCCTTTCCTCGCCCCGAACGGCCGGCGGGCGAGGCTGCCCGAAGCGTTCCT
>WNWU01000005.1:2236394-2283905 GCA_012654045.1 Ptyas mucosa
AATTTTCCCAGTTTTGGGGGGTAAAATTGGGGGGGGGGTCGGCTTATATGCGGGTCGGCTTATACATGGGTATATACGGTAAGTAGTAAAATGCTATTACTGTGGATCCAGTTTCCTAAAAGAGTGAATGTGCTTCTTTAAGGAAAATAATAAGATTAGGCAGTATTAGTTACCTGTAAGCTGATCTATAATTTTCACTTCGATAGTAATCATCTACTATTCCTGCTGTTTTAATTAACAGCAAGCTGTTGTGGTGAGGTTCACACAAATACAGATAGTCCTGGACTTACAACCACAATTGAGCCCAAAATTTCTGTTGATTTGACACTTGTTAAGTGAGTTTTTCCCCATTTTAAGACCTTTCTTGCCACAGTTATTAAGTGAATCACCACAGCTGATAAGTTAGTAACAGGGTGGTTAAGTGAATATGGCATCCCCATTGATTTTGTTTGTCAAAAGGTTGCAAAAGTTGATCACATGACCTTGGAACACAATGAAGGTCATTACTGTGAGTCAGTTGCCAAATGTCTGAATTTTGATCATATGATCATGGGGATCTTACAAAGGTGAGTGAAAACTGCATAAGTCACTTTTTAGTGCCGTTGTAACTTTGAATGGTTACTAAATGAACTACTGTAAGTCAAGGTGTCAGGGTTCCAAGTAACAGCCCATAGGAAATCAAAACTCCAAGGCAGGGTTCCTCAAAGTATCGATTTATTAGGCATGTCATAATTTTATGATTACCTGTTTGGTAACATTGCTTTACTAGTTTTGAAGTATGTAGGATGATGTTACCATATTTACCCAATAGTAATACAAGATTTTTCACCGATAATTATTATCTATGAATGGGGCAGGGAAGAGAATCATCCTATACTTGGTGATAAGATGTTTTTCAGGAGTTTGAAAACAAAACATGGAAGATACCTGAGTACAGATAGCAGCTTACACATGTCTTCTGAGAATAGATTTTATTTTCTAATTGTTTGATTTCTAATTTCAGCTTTAATGTCAAAGGGAAAGAAAGCATGGAGTTGGTCTTCATATTTGGAAGAAGAAAAGGCTACAGCAGCACCTCCTAAAATTTTTAAAGAAGTAAGTTCTCCTATAAAATCCTAATTAATTGGTTTGAAGAATATATACTTTGCTAGATAATTGTCTTAAATAAAGGTGAACTTAAAATTTTGACATGACTGATAAGGTTTTGTTAGTTTCCTTACTTACAAAAGGCAGTTCACAGATGTTACTATGTTTATATGTAATAACTGATGTAGAGGAGATCATCCCAGGTGTTGTTTTGTTATAAGTAACCCACATATAAGTGGGCAGGTTTTCATAGTGACGCCATAGTTCTGGAGTTCTAGTTGTATTGTATTTAACTCTTCTAAACATTTTTTAACAGCAGCTGAAAACCTTTTTTTCCCCCCAGGAGGCTTTAAATGTTGATTTAGCTAAGCAAGCTGTTGCCTCCGTTTAAAACTATTATGCATAATGTTTGAATTGTTATTTCATACTTCCTTATATTTTTGAACTGATCGATGTATTTAAAATTATTTCTGTATGCTACTAAGTGCCCAATTCCAAAACATTGTAATAAGAATTCATTGGTGTTATTACTGCTGGCAGCCTGAAGTTAGAAGCTAGGTGTATGCATTTGTGTTTGGTTTTGGTTTGTACACTGGTGAAGATAAGTTTTTAACCTGTTTTCCCTATCCTAAATTCTGAGATAGGTTAGCTATGTCCATTTGGAATACATTGTTCCTTTTTTAATAGGTTTTTTTGGTTCACCCATTATGTTTATTCCCTTTTGCTTTATTTTAGCAATTGTGTGGGTTTTTTTAAACGCATGCAGCTTAAAGTCAGTAATGAGTTGGAGGAGGGGCTTATATAGCTAAATTATGTATATTAAAAAATTGGAGCACATAGTGTGAACAATCCTGAATAGAAAAGAAACATTTCAATAGTTGTAATAGTTAGATAATAGTTAATGACTTTTTAAATGGACATTATGTAGAATATTTTTGTATAGACTAAAATAAAGATTGTGTCAGAGAAACAATAAACATAAATCTCATAATTTTACAGGCAGTTAAAGAATTCTAGATTATATCATTTTGGCATACAAAAACAATACTCTTTATATGCAACATTTCTCTATTTCTTTTTTTCATTCTGTATCCATTCCTGATATTCTTCTAATGCATATATAGATGCTGTTATTATACATACAATTTTGGTTCTGTGAAAATTGTAATTTATTATGGAGCAAATTTAGTAGGAATTACAAGAAGGACTGTACAACAATAACAATAGCAATAGTTTAAGTTGAATGCATGTGGATCCTGTGTATTTTGACAGGATCAGTGGTTACAGCCTTGATTACTAGAAACCTTTGGTGAGAAGCTTCAATTGAGGTAACTATACATCAATAATTTTATGGAAGTAATCCTAATTAACCACAGTTAATGTGGTTAACAACAGTCATTAAAGTAGACAAAAAGGAGTGGTGAGACTTGGGTTTCTAGGAAAGGATTAATAGAAAGTTGTGTATACTCTTGTGGCACCTCCCCTGCCACCACCCACAGACACACATAGACATACATTGCTTCTTAATTGTGATTTCTTTTGCCTGGACCATTGACTTGTTTTGCTGCATGTCAATCAGTTTCAAAGAGCGAAACAATAATGCCTGTCGGAAACTTGCAAGTCCATTCTTTCTTACACTCGTTTTAGTACAAGCAGTAATGCAAAATTCTGTTGTAAAATTATTTTTTAAAGTAAATTGATTTTTGCATGGTTATATCTTCATTGGATAACTAGAAAAATCATTGTGGAAGAAGCAGATGCTTTTCACAATTTATTTCAGCATTTATTTAACTTCATATAAGAAATTTGTCAAAATCTTAGTATTAAAATTAGTTTTAGCACTGTGGTAGAAAAACTTCGACAATAAATACCAATCACTGGAGGGGATCCGAAGAGTCATTTATTTTTCAAAGCTAGCAGGTTACTACTGGCAGTCATTAGGGTTTTTTGGTACCCAGATGAACCAAGAATAAGAAGTACTAGGTTACATAAGTCTTAAAGAGAATGTTAATCACAGTCAATTTGACAATGTGTATACATTAATAGGAGGTGCCAGTAGAATTATTTTACAATGGTTAAAGAAAACGATAACAGAAAGGAAAACATGAGTATCTTTCATTGTATGAAAACATAGAGATGCAACTTTTGAAAGGCAGCTTACTTATATATATGGCTTATACGAGATCTTTTAATTGTTATTCCAGCAAGCAATTCCTGAGCTTTGCTGCAGAGAGAGATAAGGAAACACAGCTCTACTCATCCTTGTATTTACTATCTCTGCTTAAGGCACAAACTCTAAAATCAATTAGAAACTAAAAGGCATAACTGACACAGTAAAGAAAACCCCATTCTTAAAGGTCATGCAGACATATATGCAATATTGTATTGCATAATGAAGCATATGATGACATTATTACTTAACCTAAGTTCAAAATACAACTCGCACAGCAGGAATGTAAAAGATGAGAGAGGCAGAGCCATTAATCCGGAAATATATTAACATATTTATTACTTAGGAAATGCATAATGTACTTTATCCTGAAGATTTTGATCTAGTCCGTATGGTTGCTTTTTTTTAAAAAAAAAAAATGGAGGTGGGGAAAAAAGTTTCATGGTATCAGTGTGGAAGATCTGGATTTTCTTCTTAACGGAGAAAAATAAGATATCTATCTTGGTGTATTTTAGAAATATTTATGTTAAATAAAACTTGACATTTTATTTCTAGTACCAGTCCTTCCCATACAACAAAAATGGATTCAAAGTTGGAATGAAACTAGAAGGAGTGGATCCTGAGCATCAGTCAATGTACTGTGTGCTTACGATAGCAGAGGTGAGTGCCAGAATGATAAAACAAGAAACTTGATTTTAGCAATATTATCTATACATTTATCTGTATTAAAAACAAGTTATATCAAGCAGTGAGAAAATAACTGCATCCCATCATTTAGAGCCAGGTAACAGAATTATAAGCTATAAATAAGAATATAAGAAGAGCTTTGTTGCAAAGTCATACTTTTTGGCATTTCTGTAAAGCCTTTAATTATTCTAAATTTCTAAATTTATCTAAATTTGTAATCAGTACATCTTTTATTAAATGTTGTATGATTCAACTTCTGAATGATTATGCAATCTAAAGTTTGTTTGAGAATTGTTCCCCTATTCAATAATTGACTCTTAAGGCCAGGAGGAGATGCACTTCTACTCATATGTATATTTTTATATACTCTGATTTTAGATTTGTGGCTATAGAATTAGACTTCATTTTGATGAATACCCAGATTGTTATGATTTTTGGCTGAATGCTGATTCTTCAGATATTCACCCTGTTGGGTGGTGTGAGAAAACTGGGCATAAACTTCATCCACCAAAAGGTACTATGTTATCCATAAACAATTTATGACCTTTTTTTTTTTATTGTGTTAAGGCAGCATAGGTACATTTTTATAGTGAGACACTTAGGAATCTACAAGTAAAATTGTATACTGGCTATAGTAAAAAAAAAGTGGTACATACTTTCTTTTCATGTTTTCTTACATTATAAAATATAAGTGAATTCTGAAAAATTTAAATTCCAGGATCTGAAAATATCGACTGTATATTTTTTTATGTTCAAAGGCAGAAATTATCCTTTGACCAATGCTTTAATGATTGAACAGCTAACAAATGAATTACACAGTACTCTCAAAAGAAAGCTTCGTGATGAAGTTTTAATAACTACATCAATTTAACATTAAGGATGCTTGATGAGGATATCGGTAGTTCCAAAAAGGTATAAACTTAAATATTTTTCTCCTCTTCCTTAGAAGGAAGAAAAAGAAAAAAGAAATAATATATAGTTGAAAGCATTGTATCTTCATTATTGTCAATGTGCATCAGATTCTGGTTTGTGCCTACCCTGAACCCATAGCAGATGAAATTTGGAGAAAGTCTTCCCCTGTTGCACATGCTCACAGACAAAATTCTGGTATCAACTTTTCAGAACATTCAAAAGTTACCAAAAAGAGTCTTTGTCCACCTATGCTTAGGCAATCCATAGATGCTTCTACAGCACAGGATAAGAAGACCGAAAAGCTAAAGGATACCAGGACACAAAAGAATTACTGTTCAGAAAGATAAATGGGTTGAAATCATCTTTATCAATGTCTTCTGCTGTTCTTGGGCCCATAGTGCCCCAGTTAATTAGATCAGTGTATCCTTTTTCTTACAATACTGCTGTCTACTCTTATGTAAGCTTTCTGATCCCAAAGGTCTCGAACCAACCTCAGAGGGTAGCATAAGGGACCTCTCTGTGTTACATGGAGTGGAATTTTTCTGATCAGTTGATGAGATTCAGGGGAACTCTGATCACATTTATCTCTTTTCTCTTCTCTGAGTCCATCCATCTTCCATCATAAATACGTGAACACTGATCAAAATAAAATCCTGTTATATCATCAGGTTAATGATTATTTTCCTTACAAATATTTATGTGCTTCAAAGCCAGCAGGACAATTAGCAGAAAGGTACTTGAAGTCAAATCAATCTCCTTCAAAGGAAAGAGAAAAAGACTTTTATTTTCGGTATTAACTTCATGTTGAGAAATATGGAGGAATATGATCTGTTTTGGGTCTTCAAAATATTTGTTCACTTCAAAAGTGAACAATTGCATCCAGTTCAAATCAAACCTTTATAATCAATGCACAACATGTGTACAATGAGATAGAATGAGCCTCCCTTGGTGCAGCCCCCCCATAACGAATACATCTTAATAACTCAATAAATAAGAGAAAAAGAAATTCCTAAACCCAAATAAGTAATAACTAGCACACATTCCCATATACACATATGTATATAACATTATATTATATTACACTGGTATGAACATGTTGCACGTTGTGCTGGCCCTGCAAATCTATCATATTAAACCTAATTGCTGTTATGTTGTGTTCAGAAGTCTGATGGCCCATGGATAAAAGCTATTTTTCAGCCTATTCATTCAGCTGGCTATGCTCCTCTATCTCCTGGCCGATGGTAGGAGAGTAAAGAAGTGCTGACCAGGGTGTGAATCATCCCTGAGGATTTTCTTCACTCTGCTAAGGCAATTTCGTTCAGTGAGGTCAGGGGGCAGCCCATTATTTTTTGTGCTGTGCTCATCACCCTCTGTAATGCTTTTCTGTCTGCGGCTGTCAAGCCAGCATACCATACCGTAACACAATATGTGAGGACGCTTGCTATTGTAAACCAGTAAAAGGAAGTCATCAGTTGTTGTTCCACCTGATTTTTTTGCAAGACCCTAAAGAAATGGAGTCTCTGTTGAGTCTTCCTGACCACCTGGAACATGTCATTTTTCTAGGTAAGATCTTGGCTAAGGTGGACTCCCAGGAATTTGAAAGAGGAGACCCTCTCCACATAGCTTCCCCTTGATGTAGAGTGGTTGTAGGACAGGTTCCTTTCTTTGCTTCCAGAAGTCTAGCACCATCTCTTTTGTCTTGCTGGTGTTTAGATGCAAGTTGTTTTCTGACCACCATGTGGATAACTTCTGGACTTCTTCTCTGTATGCTAATTCGTTTCCTCCTGTAATAAGACCCAATGTGGTGGTATCATCTGCAAACTTTATTACCACATTATATGGATCAGAAGATATGCAGTTGTATGTGTACAACGAGTACAGGTAGGGACTGAGCACACAGTCCTGAGGAGAGCCAGTGTTGAGCTTCAGGGAGGAGGATGTGAAAGACCCAGCCCTCATTGTTTGTGACCGGTCCATCAGAAAGTCTTTAATCCAATCACAGGTGAGAGAGGGGAAATTCAAGTCAGTCAACTTTTCGAAGAGAATGCCTGGCAAAATGGTGTTAAAAGCCAAGCTGTAGTCTATGAAAAGCATTCTGACGTAATTCCCAGGTTTCTCTAGATGACTCACTACAGAATGTAGGGCAGTAGCAATGGCATCGCCTGTCGACCTATTTCCTTTGTAGGCAAATTGATATTGGTCGAAGTTTGATGGAAGGCATGACCTGAGGTGTTGAAGAACCAGTCTCTCAAAGCACTTCATCACGACAGACATTAGTGCAATGGGTTTGTAATCCTTCAGACTGTTTATTGCTGTTTTCTTCAGGACTGGAATGATAGTGGCTGGTTTCAGACATGTTGGCATTTTGCAGGGAGATGTTAAAAATCCTTGTTAAGACCTCTGATAGTTGGTCAGCACAGGTTTTTAGCACTATCCCCAGCACCCCATCTGGACCTACAGCTTTATTGGAATTCACGGCCTTCAATACAGCTCTCACTTGGTGTTCATGCAGGGTGAGTGGTTGGGAGTTGGAGGGCCGGCAGGCTGGGGCTACAGGGTCAGGTCTCTTGACTTCATAGCTGGCGAAGAAGGTGTTCAACTCCTCTACCAACGAGGCATCGGAGTTGACTGTCTTCATAGTTGGTTAGCTGCTGCAGTGCTTGCCACACCTGCCTCAGGTTGTTGTCTGCTAGATGGTTCTCCACCTTTCGTTTATATTTTTGTTTAGCTACCTTGATGCCTCTCTGTAGATTTGCCCTGGCCTCATTGTATTTATCTCTGTCACCTGCCTTAAAGATGGCATTCTGAGCTCTCAGAAGTATCTGTACCTCTGCTGACATCCAGGGTTTACAATTCCTGTAGAGTCTGATACACTTGTTCACTGTTACATTATCTGGGCACATTTTGATATATGAGAGTACAATGTCAGTGTATTCATGCAATTCTAAGTGTTAAAATATGCTCCACTCAGTGGTTTCAAAGCAATCCTGTAACTGACTTGAGTTCACCCTCAGATTTTAACAGTTTTCATGACTGGCTGTGTTCTTTTCCTAAGAAGGACATACTTTGGGCATAACAGCAGAGAGAGATGGTCGGACATGCCCAGGTGGGGGAGGGGAATTGCTCTGTATGCCTGTTTTAAGTTTGAGTACATAGGGTCTAAAGTGATCTTCCCTCTGGTTGGGCACTGCACATACTGCACAAACTTAGGGAGAACAGTCTTTAGACAGCTTGGTTAAAGCTTGGTTCAGAAATTCCAAATAATGGTTCTACAGAATATCTTGGCATTATTCCATTAATAGGAGTGTTTTGTTTCCATAGATCTCAAAGATGTGATATTCAACCTCACTCAGGGATTCACCTTCATTTCCCTCCCAAATAGTCACCACAGATTGGTCAGTGAACTATACCATTGTAATATTTTGGCCACAGAATTGCCAAGAGTCATCTCTCCATTAGCTGCCCAATTTTTTTTCACTATTCTGAATATCTTCTAAGCTTTTGAATCCGATTCTTTGCAACCAGATCTTACAGGTTGAGTCAAATAGTATCATTATGGTGTGTTCAACATCAACAAGCAAAGGCATACTGCTGTGCTTTGTAATTTGAGAATTACCTAACATTTTTTCCCTTTTCTGAATCACGTTGTGATGGATCTTCTAAACTGTGATCATAAAAGACTCATAAATGAATGCTTTATCATGGAATGACTCTCTTCAATTTTTAGCACCCAATTCTAGCATTGATAGCAATTCTATTTTCTTGTGCCACTGCAAGAGACATTTTCTGAGGTGTATTTCTAATATTAATATAATCCCCTGTTCCTGCTTGGTATTGCTTTCATTTTAACAGACAAATATTTGTGTGTATCTGTATACATACAAATTCTGTATATATAACACAAACACAGTGTTTTTTTTTGATGGCACTCTTCTCTTTGTATAGATCCTATGTTTTATCTCAAGAAGGTAGGCCTGCCTTGTGACCTCATCTTGTTCCCTAAAGTAGCATCTGACTTTTGCCTCAATGAAACTATTCTCTTGCTCTCTTATTCTATACTGAAGTTGGAATTGAATTGTTCTTTTCACTTCTGTTTTTTCACGTCTTGGCTTTTTGTGTACTCACAGTAACTTCCCATACAACATTGTAGTTATTTTTTTTACTCTTTGGGAAAAAGAAAAATTTCTATTTCCTTGTAGCAATTTGATCACTGGATTAAGGACACCAGTGATTAACTGGCAACCCTCTTGCTTGTTAATGTTTATGGAGTCACTATTATCCATCCTGGTTGGAGAGTGAAGCATTGGCCTCAGTTCGAAGTAAGGTTTGCTGTACAGTTGCTTATCTGTAACTGCCATCCCTAAAAAATACCCTGCATTCACAGCATGCTTGAACCATCCTTTCTGCAGGTGCTTACATTCATTACTTCCTAAGCCCAGTATTGGATGGGAACGCAGATGTGTCTGTGCAGATTTCCACCAACATTTTTATAGCTGTAGAAGGCTGCAGCTCTTCTAAAGAACATCTGAATGCCTTCTAAAGGCATAACACCCATAGAATTCATTTAAAAAACACAGTCAGGGGTAAGCAATTGTTTCTTTGTACATCACTTCCCTTGGAGATGTTTTTGGGCAAAATTTAGTTTTTGCAAGTAATATCCAAAAGAAGCTTGGATTTAATTGAGGGAAATAAGCGTATAAGATGCAATGTCATCTTTAGTAAAAGGGCAACTTCAACTTTGAATACATTTGGTCCACACTTCCATTCTGGTAGAAGATACTTCTTTATTTATCTCGATGCAAAACATGTTTCTTTGGGACAGACCACAAAATCAAAACCAGAAAAATAGAGGGGCGTTTGGTAACAGCCAAAGCTTTTGATCTTTAAAAATGGTTTGGATAGCATAGGTTTCTTTACATGTAATGCTTAAGGCATGCTTTGTTACAATGTTCAACTTTGCACTAATTAAGTTTTCTTGGCACACTGTTTTTCATTTATTTAATTTTTTGCCTTTGTAGACATAGTTACAAGGAAATCATCAAATATAATTCATATTGTACGTTTATACCAGGGGTGGGTTCTATTTACCTTTACTACCGGTTCACAGCGTGTGTGCTTGCTTTGCTTGTGCACGCTCACGCTCTTCTGCACATGCGCAGAAGCGTTTTGATGACATCAGGGTTGGTGGGCGGAACCTCCTGCCAGTTTTACTACCGGTTCTATAGAACCGGTGCAAACCGGGGGCAACCCACCACTGGTTTATACCAGGATTGTAAATTTTTGCTATTTTCACTTCACAAAATGATAAAATGCTGGACTTGTTAGTTACAAGAACTAGATAGATTTTCAGTGCGTATTATCTGCAAATACTGCATTTGTACTTCACCTCTGTTAGAAAAGATATATGTGTGATTTCTGAAGACAAGCTAGTGCTTTTGGAGTTTTCAGGAGAAAAGATATTACTGACTGGTCTTGTTTTAAATTATATGGTGCCTATAATTATATTCTCAAGGGGCTTTTAAAAGTTAAATGTTTTCAGTTTGTTCTTGAAATGGACAGTTTGGCAGACACTGAATGGTGATACTGACAGAAACAGCTGCAATTAAAGTAAGTGCACCTCAAACTAAAAGAATATTTGTTTTATTCTTCTTTATGGTTTCCAGGATATAAAGAAGATGAATTTAATTGGCCTGCATATCTGAAGAAATGTAAGGCTCAAGCTGCTCCTAAATCCTTGCTTGAAAATCAAAACACAGTAAGTTTTTTCCTTACATTTATCTGTGTTCACATTAGCATTTGTGTAATATATTGATGTGCCCAATCTAGTTGAAAATGTAATAGATTTTATCAATGTAATAAATCAACTTCTTATATTAAATTTATATAATAAATCTGTAAATGTACACTACCTATGTATTTACTTATCTTCAGGAGTTTTTTTTTAATTTTCTACATCTTTTTTCTGTGCCACTTGATATTAATTTAATTACTTGAAAGTGTGTTTTAAAAGCTTTAAATTTTCATTTAAAACATTTAAAAAAAGCATTAGAATAGTATTTTCTTATATGGGTAGAGGCAGGCAGCCATTAAATTCTGCTTTGCATGCCTTCTGTATTATAAATGTAAATTTTATTAACGTTTTAAAAAGAATATGAAATCTAAGAAGAACTATTAAAAAGTAAAGAAAAGAAAGAAAAAAAGAGAAAAGTCCAGAATTTGCCAGTTTGATGTAAGGTTCCAAGTTAGAAAACAGAGACTGTGAGTTCTAGTCCTGCCTTAGGTATGAAAGTAGCTAGGTGGATAAATTTAATAATTATTAAAATAATAATTGAATTTATATCAAGCTTGAGTAAGAATTAATGTGACCTTGTAAGATTTACATGAAATTTTTCCGACATCCTTTTTTGACTGGCTGACACCCACTGTCCTCTCTTTCAATATCCAAGTAAATTAAATATAAAAGAAATGATGTAGTGGATTACAAAATGGATGAGACAGAAATAAAAGAAGTCTGAATTCATTTTTTAAAAAATAATCCAACTATTTGATTTAGGAAATAAGAGTTTATCTTATTCCCAAGACAATGTGATATAAATTATAAGATACTGACATCTTTAAGACATGGTCACACACAGTGGTGGGATTCAAATAATTTAACAACCAGTTCTCTCTGCCCTAATGACTGGCTGGGTGGGCGTGGCCATAGTGGGCATGACCAGGGGGTGTGAAAGGCACTCGGCCTCCTGCACTCCCCTGGGAGCAAAAACGGGCATGAGGGAGGGGGTGCAGTGCCCCCCCTCACACCCCATTTTGGGCCTAGTAGGCCTCCCTGCAGACTCCTGGGAGCAAAAACGGGTGCCCTGTTTTGGGCCTAGTAGGTCTCCCTGCAATCTCCTGGGAGCAAAAGCGGGCCACAGGAGGGCGCCGCATCCCTGTGCACCCCATTTTGGGCCTAGTAGACCTCCCTGCTTTGGCTCCCTACCTGGAAGCCAAAATGGGGCATGTGGGGACTCCTGGAAGGGGCGGGGCCAGCCAGCAATTTAACTACCGATTCACCTGAACCGGCTGAATCCCACCACTGGTCACATACTTCATTGACTTCACATAAGTCCTAATTTGTCTGAGTGATTACATATTCACTGTCAGGTGCAAGAAGCCAAGAACAGGAATAGAGTTCAAAGCACAAAACATTTATTTCATTCTACCTGTACACAAGAATCTGATCTACTAACAATCAAGCCAATTTGGCTCTAGATAAAGATCAGCTGAATTCACAGGAGTCTGGATTTAGCTCCCCTGTGGGAATGTAATGACTGTATGTTTCATTTCATAACAAACTAGGAAAGACAATTTTATTTTGAAAAGTCTATGAAAGGTTACACAGTTTTAACAGTATACCATGTAGAAAGATAGGCAGTCAATAAAATAAAATAATAAAATAAAATAGATAATTTAGAACTTTTTTTAAAAAAAACATCAAGATTATGCAGTCAGAAGAATTTGAGGATGTAGAGCAGAGTTCCCCAACCTTTCCAGCTTTGTGGACCACTGGGGGGGGGGGGGGGCGGAGGAGAAGAGTGTATGGTTATACATGAGTGGCCGGCAAGCACGCACAAATGGAGCACTCACGCAGATGGGGATGCATACACTTCCGCGGCCCGATTCCAAATGGCTCATGGCCCAATAGTGGGCCACGGTCCAGGGATTAGGGATCCCTGATGTAGATGCTTTTTAAAAAAATTAATTTGCAGTGTTATGTTTGATGTTTGTCTTTTTATTGATCTGCAGCTTTCTGTCTTACATTTACTTTGTGCTGTCTTGCTTTATGTGGTTCAATAGACAACCTTCTACTCAACATTATTTTTGAACCTCTCTTTGATTAGACTGTGATCCCATCAGGATTTCGAGTAGGGATGAAGCTTGAAGCAGTAGACAAAAAGAATCCTGCTTTCATATGTGTTGCTACAGTAACTGACATGGTGGACAACCGTTTCCTGGTTCATTTTGACAACTGGGATGAAAGCTACGACTACTGGTACGAGTGTTTTGATGATAGAATTTTAGAGATGTTATCCTTCCCCACTCCCCCTTATATTGTCTTATATTGTCATTTTTCTATTTAATTAGGATGATTAGTTTTTTAAAAATCACTTCTGTTCTAGAATAATTTTATATGTTACAGACCCCCTTAAAGAGATGTAGGTGTTGGTAGCAGTGTAAAGAATAAAGGCATAATAAATGTGAAAGTCAGAAAGAAAATAATCTGAAAGTTGGAAAAAAATACAGGCTAGAATACAAGAAAATATACTTGAAGTCATAAGAAAGTTTTTGAAAACTTTGATGTGGTCCTCCTAGGGTTAAGAAGTGGATGTGGAAAGGCAGAAACACACAAATAATGAAGCTGCTAACCTTTTGCAGTCTGCTGATGAAGCCTGGTGCATTGTTAAGCGAAAAGTGTTGAGAGACACAGGGCACTTTTTGAACCTGATGAGTAGACAGCCTGTAGAGATTCTCAGTCATCCAGATCATGGTTGATGGATAGACAACAACTGAGAGTTGTTTCTGCCTCAGTTCAGATGGCTTCCTTCTTTACTTCCATCTCCTGCATACACTATCCAGTAAGAATTCTAGGAAGGGCCTTTTCAGGACACAAGGAACTGCAAGGAACCCCAACCACATTACAGATAGTCCTTGACTTACAACAGTTCATTTAATGGTCATTCAAGATTACAGCATCAATCACAAAAGTGACTTATGATCTTTTTTCACACTTATGACTGTTGTAGCATCCCAATGCTCACGTGATTTACATTCGGATGCTTGACAACTGATTCACATTTATGACAGTTGCAGTGTCTGGGAGTCATGCAATCCCCTTTTGCAACCTTCTGACAAGCAAAGTCAGTGGGGGAAACCAGATTCAATTAACAACCATGTCATTAATTTAACTACTGCAGTGATTCACTTAACAAATGTGGCAAGAAAAGCCGTAAAATGAGACAAAACTCACTTAACAAATTTCTTACTTAACAACACAATTTTTTGGCTCGGTTGTAGTAATAAGTTGAGGACTATCTGTATGTACAGTGATTGCACTGGTAGATTTGAATGGATTTGCCAAAGGAATTGCTTTCCCATTGATTCACTCCATGGAATGGTTTGAATTTATAAAAGAGGCACCTGGTAACTCATGGGTTGGCAGAGTCTCAGAAATCCTTAATGCCACATTGTGACAGCTGGAGAACTTTTGAGATGCTTCCAAGGCAAAGCTTTGAAAGGGCAAAGTCTATGACCCCCTGGAAAACTATATTGTAATTCAAAAAATTCAAACAACCAGCCTATAATTTAAAGATTAATCCCAGCACCCTTCATAAAATGAGGACAGAAATTGCAAGAACCAATTAAAATCTAAGGTAAGTAGGGCCACACTTATTTCTTTAACAGAACCCCATTATGGCTGTAAACCTGATAAGCTGGCTCTTTAAAAGCTGCGATGGCACCATGAAATGAACTCCACAGAAAATATTCAACTTGTGCCATTAATGCTTAAATTTCTATTTGTGAATAGCCTTCCTATCCTCTTCTTCACATTCTTCTCCCTATCTACAAGTACTTTTTCTTCTGGAAAGCAGCTGCAGATACCTTCAGATTTAGGAAGAGGTAAAAGAGAGGTCACTTAACCTTTCTCGGCAGTGTATCCACTCAAATTCCTTTTATTTTGCCACAATTCTCTCTCTCAGACTGAGGGAAAAAAACCTTTGTTTTGGGGTGATTTGGATGCAAATAAAAAAAAATAACTGGTCATAATTTGCAATTAATATATGAGTTTAATTCAATATTGCATTTAATTACATTCCTGGTTGTGAATATATAGAACTCCAAAATCAAGAGTCATTTGTCTTGTTCCAGCTTACTCTGTTTCTTTCCTGGCTGCAAGTGAAATGAGCTTTCCCACTTGGCTGCAGTCTACAGAACATTCAACAAATATGCCTTTTACTTCTAAGGCAATATCTCCCATAAGTCAAAGAGAGGCAAAAAGAAAAAGGAAAACCTTTGTCAAGTTGTTGGGGTTTTTGTTTTGGTTTTTTTTGTTTACCTTTGGGAGATAAAAATTGGATTGCTAACGAAACGGCTTCCTTTAACACAAAACATATATGGCTTATAAAGTTTCTCCTCTGAACACAAGATGGGGCTATAAGATGATCTGTATATGTTAAGATGGGTATCTTTTAAATATAAACCAACAAAAATATTTAGTTGATAATATTTATGAACTATCCTAATTTAAAAAATGAACAGTAGCATGGGTAATAGAAAAACACAGGCAGAAATTGCATTGTTTTCGTTTACTAATGCTGTAATAACTTTTTTTAAAAAGCAAACAATTAAAACTAGTATTTTGTATATAGTTTACTATTTTATTGTATTTATTTCTACATTTCATTATCTTCTTAACTTGTACTTAACTATGACACAGCTTTTTATAGGACAAAGACGTGTAATATAATGCAATTTTAATATTCATTTTTCACTTCTCTGTATACTTGAGATAATTACTAGTGTCTAAAAAGATGTTTATGAAATATAATAAATACAATAACAAAATTCAGTAACAGTAAAATAAATTAATTTCAAGTAATAAAAATATTCAGCTGCATCCAATGATGTGTGAAGCATCCATTCAGAGCATTTTTTCTGGATTAGAAACTTTAGAAGTATAATTTTGTTTGCTAGATTTCCTTAAATCAAATGTTTTTATTTTTCAGGCTTTCCTAAATATGTGTACACACACTCTCTCTCTGAAAAAGCATTCCAATATCATAATTAATTCATTCAGTGTCACCATTTAACAAGCAGTCCAGATGTTCATGTGTGCCCCACTGGCCTTGAACTATAATAGGAAAAAAATCTTAATTGCAATTAAGATATTTATAGGAAAGGTGCACAATTAATACAATATTTTTCCTGCAGGTGTGAAGCAGCTAGTCCACATATTCATCCAGTTGGATGGTGCAAAGAACATAGAAAAACACTTGTAATTCCTCCAGGTCTGTATAATAGCATAACTACATATTTATTTCACTTGTTTAACATTTTTAATGAGAAATTATTAGAGTGCCAAAATTTAAAAATATCTCAATTTAAGAGTGAGTTGGGTAAAAACAAATAAGAATTTATGATTGGATATTATGATTGGACAAGCTAGTTTCACATGCATTTTGGATAATGATTCAGTAAAAAGGAAAAGATTTTAATTCCATGCAGAACTTACATGAATGAGAAGTTCATATGAGCAAATGATATATGAAAAAAGTGAAAAAGTTACCAGGAAAACACTAAATAGTTAGAAATAAACCGTATAAATTACAAATAACATTTTGTAGTTATAAAATTAGAATGCAAATCCACTTATCGAACAACCTTTACATAAGCTATAAATATTTAACCTGTAAGTGAATTAATTGTAGTTTCTCAGGAACAAACTCTGTAATTTAGCCCACACATATCAATGGTGTAATTCATTGCCATACTATGAGTCACTTGGAAAGGTGATACATTGAAAATTGTTACCTATTAACAGGACACATTTTATCAACAGGGGAAACTTGAAATAGGCCTACTAGCATTAACAACTTTTCTCCCATTATAGCATTTAATATAAAACTTATATTAATGTTTATATACAGTCTTCACAGAAATTTTGTTCAGTTGAGCTTTGCTAAGAAATGGCTTTCCCTGTGAATATCTATATCCGTATTTCCCCGAAAATAAGACCCTGTCTTATAATTTTTTTGCCACCAAAAAAGGCACCAGGTCTTATTTTGGGGGGGGTTCGTCTACTGATTCACCTCACTTGCGTGCATCACCCCTGGCTGCCTTTTTGCTGTTGGAATCCTTCAGGAACTGTTGTGGCCCACCGGCGGCCAGCAGAGCTGGCAGTAGAGTCGGGCAGTGAGGAGGTTGGGGAGGAACTTGGGCCAGTCTTGGGGCTGGGGAAAGCTTGGACGAGGGCTCTGCGTCAGAGGCAGAGAGGGAGATAGACAGCAGTGAGGCAGAGGAACAGCTGGAGCCCGTTTCCAGTGTGCGCATGCACAGAGCTGCCAGAAGACAAGATCAAAGTGTGAAAGAGGTATTTATCTCTCAAGATGTGAGAGTTCCAGGAACAACTTCTGGAACTTAAACTGTTTCAGGCTAGTAGATCTAGAGGGATTTTGGGGGGACTGTCTAATGGTTGTACCGAATTTTGCAGTCCAGATTTGGTAAATTGATTCCACTAAAGAAAACTCTTTGTAGAGTACTTTGCAGTCAGAATAACATCCGTCCAGATGTTAGTGAATGGCAATTGAATACATCCAGTGTATGATATATTTAAATTTTGTATCATTATTTATCAATTAGACTACCCTCATGGCAAACATTTTTCTTGGGAAAAATATTTGGAAGAAACCAGTTCTTTACCTGCACCTGCTAGAGCTTTTAAAGTGGTAAGAAACATCTATTGTTTTTTTCATACTTATTCTGCTTATTATCTACCAGCATTATTGCTGCTGTGATCAATATTAATATCTAAACTTATGACCTTGTTGTTTTGACTTTAGATAATATTTTCCCCATGTTTGGAATTCATCAGTAATTGATCTTCAGGCCAGATCCAACACCCTGACAATATCTGGATATTTAAGATATTAAGACAATATCTTAACTTTTCTTTCTTCCCTTTTTATCCTTTAATGATATTTCATGAAAGGAGAATGGAGGAAATGCATGGCTACCTAAACATGGCTTATTTTCAGTCGATAGATAGTTCTTGATTATGACCACAATTCAGCCCCAAATTTCTGTTGCTAAGCAAAACAGTAGTTAAGTGAGGTTTGCCCCACTTTATGACCTTTCTTGTCACTGTTGTTAAGTGAACCATTACAATTGTTAAGTTAGTAATGGTTGTTAAGTGAATCTGACTTCCTGATTGACTTTGCTTGTCAGAAATTTGTAAAAGGTGATCACATGACCCCAGGACACAGCAACTGTGTCTCATAAATACATGCCAATTGTAACCATGGGGATTCTGCAACAGTCATAAGTGTGGAAAACAGTCATAAGTCACTTTTTTCATTGTCGCAACTTTGTCACTAAATGAATGGTCGTAAGTTGAAGATTACTTCTACCACTTTGCTTCCTGAACCAACACAAGAAAAAAGAGGACTTGTTAACTACTAGATACATGGCTTATTTTACTTTTATTTATTTACTTGGCTTATAGGGCTTTTAACTGGATTAAAAGCAATATATCTAAATAATTTAAAAAAAAAACATGTATATTATAATTACATAAATGTTAACATAAAACCGGGAGAAATATTCAAAAGAATAAAACAATTTCTTACTTGGGAGGGATAATTACAGTGAACCAGTCTCAATGGTTTGATAGACAATCAGAAATTTCACTAATTTCCTGAAAGCCGTGAGAGAGTGGCTACTTTGGTGTTGGAGCTGATTGATGGAAGAGGGCAACAACTGAGAAGGCATAATTTCATGGTCCCTGAAGATGGCAGTCTTTGATAGAGGGACACAATCTCCTACATTTTATCATACAGACAGATGTTGCTAGGAGATGATTCTGCAGAAACCCAAGCCTTGAATCATATCAGATTTTTAAATGTGATAGGTAGCAACTGGAAGCTAACTAGTGTAACTCCTAGACTAAAGGTTATGCGGGTACCATGAAATGCACATATAATTGCTTGACTTACTGTATTTTGGAACAATTGTAGCATCCAAATGCCCTTCAAGGGCCATGTAGAGTGTATTCCAATATTATAGTCCAATTAAGAAATCACTAATGCATGAGTGACGATGAGAAAGTGCCAGGGCCCTATTGGCACAGTTACTACCTGTTTTTTAAGAGTCCAAGGGATTCCAAATTGTCAATCAACTCAATAATCGTTTTATACAGTTAATTAATATTTTATAGAATATCATCCTCATCGGTTCCTTTCTCGTGAAGCGCATAGAACAGCAATCTTCTTCCAGTGAATCTTATCCTTGGCATAGAACATTGTGGTATAAATAATAGATACAAATTAAACTAAAAGTACTTTCCTCTGTTGTAGAAACTTTCTCATGGATTTCAGAAGAATATGAAACTTGAAGCTGTTGACAAGAGGAATCCTGCGCTTATCAGAGTAGCTACTGTGGTTGAAACAGAAGATCACAGAATTAAAGTAATTTATATTCTTTTTTTTAAATCTTTTGATTTTTAAACAGGAGCATCTATTACCTGCTGAACAATTATAAATGATAATACTTATTACAATACTACTCTGGTTTCTCTATTTACTTCATTGAATAGGAGGAACGTAGCTTCATCCTATTGAATTTGTCCCCATTCTGATAAAGTCTATAACAATTTTAAGTTCCATGATTAGATATGAACGTGGTTTTTTTATTTGTGGTGGACTGATCTCAGATATATTACTCACCAGTTTTAACTCATCACCATGTGATGAGACATAATGCTCTCACACATTCACAAGGCACCCTATAAATTTGCACTCTAAATCTCCAATAAACACATAAGCAAGACAAAAGCACTTTCTTTCTCTCTTTGTCAGTTTGCATGGATTGTGAGGTTTGCATTCTGTGGAGATACCATATTACATTTCACTCCTAATTGCACTGTTAATTTGTGTTGTCAGTAGTTGAAGAAAGAATCAACTGTTTTCAGTGTTAATCCAAATGTGATTGTACCAGCTGTTTCCACTGTTATACTAACATGAAGGAAGTGACACCTTAGTTTGCTAATTTGGTAAATTAACCATGGTTTGTGATTTCAGACCTACCAAGTCAATCAACATCATCATGACTTTTATCCAGAATTTAATCTCTTTTGAGTTATATACTTAGCTTATAATTACTAAGTATTATGATTAGGATAAATCATAATGACAAATGACACCGATTAGGATAAAGGGATTTCAGGATCTAAACATTTGATGCTTTGCTTTGGAATAATTTGAGTATAATTTGGAACCACTTAGTTAAGAGAAATTTCAAGTAGTCCTCAACTTATCACTGGTTGCTTAGTGACTGTTCAAAATTACAACTGATCACCCAAAAGGCACTTATGATTGGGTCGGGGGGGGGGTACCTGTATTTATAGCCATTTGCAGCATCCTGCAGTCACATGACCATGTTTTACTATGTTTTTGCCAAAAACAATCATTTTTGGCCGAAGCACCCCATAGCAAACCTTATACCATTTCTGACATTTGTTATACCCTATTCCAATTCTGATGAGCATTTGGCAGGCTTCAGAAAAAAAATGGGCTGAGCTGCATTTAGCATTGGGAGCCAAACATCATTGAAGGTTGAATTTGGAAACATCTGAAAACTTTAAACTCATGCATTGAAAATTCAAAGGGTTTGTTAAAATATAACTGAAATTGTTATCTTGGCAAAGTAAATATAAAGCCACCATAATTAGTACAAATACGATGTACTTTTGTGTCATTTGTTCTTTATAAAGCTCTAATATGAAAAATAAATAACCAAATTTTTATATAAAAAAAGAAAATAGTCTGAAACTACAAGGATCTCAACATTCTATATCTTTCTGTTTTAGATCCACTTTGATGGCTGGGATAGTATTTATGACTATTGGATTGATGCAGATAACCCAGACATACATCCTGTGGGCTGGTGTGGAAAAACTGGACATCCTCTTCAGCCTCCTCTTAGTAAGATAATAAAAATGCAAAAATACAATAAATATTTACCGGTCTGTTTTCTTCTACCTTGACAAAATAATGTGCTGTGACAGAACCAAGTTGTGTACTAAATCATTCATAGAGTGAATGCAAAGTCTATGGAAATCAGTGGATATCTTGCAAAACACTTGATAATTGAATTTAATATTTGTGGGTATTCTGATTTTCAAGAAAAGAAAATGTATACATGTTTACTAACCCATGACAAGAATTCCAGGTGGATTTCTTCAAAGTCGTAGAAATCATTGTTTTATCTATACTCAGACGATTTGATTGAATAGGCAGTCCTATTGTTGCAATGTAATTCAAATATTTTATGTTCACTTGGACTCTCTTTAGCATTTAAAAAGAGATCAAAGATTTTTTTCCCCCATCGTTTATATACTCTTGTAGACTTGGGCATTTTATGGCCCACATCCAACCCCTCACTGGGGGAGAAGGGGCAGGATGACGGTCCTCCACAATGGGGCCGTTTCTCATGTGTCACCGTAGGAAAATTAATTGCCCACCCATGTGATTTGAGTAAATATGAAGCTAATGTTGAAGTTGGTTTTTGTATTGTTTGTCTAGGTCCACTGGAATTAGTAGAAGCTTTAGAACAAGGAGGGTGCCCTACAGCAGGCTGCAGGGGAGTTGGACACATAAAAAGAGCCAGGCATATGGGCCATCACAGGTATGTGTTATGAAGAACTGGTGCTTCAGTAGCTCAGCAAGAGGCGCCCCATTAGAATAAGGCTGTGAATTTGATTTAATTGCTGTCCATGAGACAAGATGTTGTTGCAAAGAAAAAGGACAGTCAAGTATCCATTTATTTAGATTGCTATGGTGATCTTCACTCAATTGCATGACTTCATTGTGACCAGAATATAAAACCTGATTAAGTGAATGCTTACCGTAGATCAATGATCAGTGTGTATTGGCATTAAAGCTTTAATCTGGTAGCCTCACAATATAGTATTTTTTTTCATTATTTTATTCTAAGTTATAAACCAAATATTTGAAGTCTACAGGTTATTATAAGTCAAAGTTCAACAAAATGTTTCAGCTGTATTGAAATTGATCAGTAAATATTATGCATTTGTCATTTGACTAAATCACAATTCCAATATTTATCCAGTTTCAATATTTTACAATGAATATGAAAACTGATACTCTTCAGTTTTTCAGATCCTCTCATCTTTATGGGATATCAGAAAGAATACCTTTTAAAAATTCTATCTGCATTTGCTTTTCTGTCAGGGCTGCCCCTTCCCCTTGGATGGGTCTTGACTAGAATACAGATTTTACCTTTTGCCTGAATACATGTTTATTTGTATTTGAATTATGAATGCCTGTAGACCAATAACCAAGAAAAATACACTCAATGACCGGGCATTATATTGATTCTAACTAACCCACTTGGCTAAATTAATAGTTTTGAAGAATTAGGCTTACTGGGTTTCATTTTTGCCTCTTAATAAATTGTGGGCTTAAATATTTTCCTTAAGATGGAGTGGAAAATAGCATGTGTAGAGGGAGTCAATAAATACATACTACATTTATTATTGTATTTTTTGATTATCAGTTCTAGGAAATAAGAGCAGAAGGGTGCTATTATCTTATGGGCTTCCTGTCAGCAACTAGATGGCTACTATGACTAAGAATGAGGAACTAAACTATTAAAAGCATGCTTTTATTTAAACCACAAAAATAGTTGTAATAACTTGTATTTTCTGCTACTGTGGTTTGTAATTTAAAATGGTTGCAAATTTGCTATACGAAAAGCATTGAAATATAAGAGTGTAAGTAGCACTCAGGGAACTAACATAATATTGATACTTCTCCCTGAGCAAATCCATTTTGTCCCTGAACTCTCAAATCGAAATTGCATTTGAATTAACAGAGGCAGGATAAAATGGGTATAGTCATTCACATCAGGCCTCAGTCCACTCTTTTTTTTTTAATCTCTGTTGAAACTTTTACTTAAATATACTTTTGGAAATGTTCATGACAAGGTGCATTTATGTTGTCAAGTAAATGTCTGAAAGCAGGTTGATCAGTCATTTTCTGATAGCACAATGCTTAAGTTGGATGAAAATGTGCAGTGACAAAGTATGACAGTGCTAAAACGAATGTCTTTTTAAATGCAAATGTTAATTGGGACCTCGGGGTTCTATAGTAATAAAAAAAGATTCAGATTTGCATATAAATGAATTACTCAATATCTTGTGTTTCTTTATGAGAACCCATATTATATGCTATCTGGAGTAGAGTAGACGTGCCAATTGTTTTGTAACTTAAGTTACTAAAGTTATTTAATAAGTTATTGCCAAGTTATTATCCAAGTTATTAAACTACATACAAATTATCTACAAAGACAAAATGACAAAAATAAGAATATTTTCAATTGGCTGGGCCCACCAGTCGTTAGCAATAGCATATACAAAAGCCAATGTGCAAGATGGCATATAGGTAATCCTTGTATTGAGCTCAGAATTTTGGTCATAAGTCATTTGAATTGTAGATCGAGTCACCATATGACCAGACTAAACTTTACAACCATCTTTACAATGGTTGTTAAACAAGTCATGTGGTTGTCGCTCCAAATCCAACTCATCCGATGATTTTTTTCCCCCAAAACACCCCAAAAAACAAACCCCAAGCCTTTAAAAAAACCCCATAAAATGTGATTGCAGGATGCTGCAATTGGGTGTAAATGCAAGCTAGGTGCTAAGTGCCTCAAATATGATCACATGACGACAAAGTCATACGGCAATCAATAGCTTTGAGTCCAGGTTATAAGTACAATTTTTTCAAGTCTGTCATAACTTAAACAGTTGTTAAGCAACCAGTTGTAAGTCAATGATTACCTGTATCACATAATTTAAAATATTTGGGAGAAAAAATGGGCCATATCATGGATACCAAGTTACCTACTCTTGGGAGGACATGCTACATTTAAGCTTCATTATTAAACATTTTCCTCACCATATTTGATGAGGGTATGTGGGAAAAGGACACTCACTGAACATTGCTTGAAACTTCAGCAAGACATAACCGCAGATAGGCTTTAATTATATAATTTGTCTTCTGAGTTTTCAGGCTCATACTGGACCCCATCCTCAGGGAATTTCTCCCAAAAGAGTGGGTGCTTGACTATTCTGTATTCTGTGGATATGAATACTACACACAGAATAGCCCAAAGCACACACTCTACTAGAGAGAAATTCCCTGTGGATGGGCTTCATTACGAGTCTGAAAGATCGGAAGATTAAACTTCCAGTCCCAGTGGTTGACTCAGATTGGATCCTGCTATAATATTGATTTTTATTTTTCTCATTATCCTCTCCCAATTTCTCATTTTGGCCCTATTCCTGTATTATGTTTTAAGGGAATACCCCAACAGTAAACTAGCAGAGTGTGAATAGCTTCCGTGTTTTCCCCAAAATAAGGCCTAACCGGAAAATAAGCCTTAGCATGATTTTTCAGGATGCTTGCAATATAAGCCCTACCCCAAAAATAAGCCCGTTAAGATCATCAGCCAAACAGATGCATTTAGTACCTGTACTTCCCCGAAAATAAGACCTAATGGGAAATTAACCTTAATGTGTCTTTTGGAGCAAAAATTAATATAAAACCCGAACTTATTTTCAGGGAAACGCGGTATAACAAGACTTCATTTGGTAGACTTCTAAATATTCTATTAATCTGAGTAAATCAAAATCTCTGCATCAAGTTGCAAGAATCTTTCAAAATGCAAATATAACCTTTTAGAAGAAAGCCATTCAATCCAAAGCGGCCAGATAATGGACAAAGCACTATAATCAATATCTCTACAATAGTAGTGGGTTGATTTCTTTTCTTTTTGTCCTCCATCCGAGTTTAATCAACATATTGGTGACCTCTTAACATAATGAATAGAAATAGGAATAAGAATAGAATAGAATACTTTATTGTCACTTTGAATATATACTAATTGGCATACATTAAAATTAAATTATGCTGCATACACTAGAAATCTCTCAATAATTTCATGTAGATGTTGAAATTTCACTTTGTTTTGAGAAATTAAGTCTCCATTTCAGGGAGGTTGGATGGGTCAGGAACAAGTATGGGAGAAAGGCTGATGCACAAGATTCTATTACAGTTGTTAAGAGGTTTTTCCCTCACATTTGTTCCTATCGCTCTATTTTTATTTGGAAGGATTAATCCATTCATTCCCCATTTTCCTAGTGTTTCTTAGTTTTGCTTAGTGCTCTTAGAAATGTACAGTGCATGCACACTGCAATAAAGTTCTCAAAGAGTTAATACAGAAATACTGTGTTTCTTTTGTTGTATTGCATTGAAACTAGGCGATAACATTAAGAGCTCTATTATTCTATTAAGCATGCTTACGATCTGTGTAGTACTTACTTAAATTTAAATCCTAAAAGCCTGAAAAATCCCTTCTTTAGCAAAATTGCTGTCAAGCGAATTGTATAATTTCTTATTCTTCATAAACATCCAATGTTCATGTTTTACCTGAAGGGGATATCCAATCCCATTGTGTTCAAAGACTCTGCCTTAATTTATAGACTAAATCAGTTCACATTCACTCATTAATAAAAAGGCTTGTTATGTAGAGGCTTGGAGCCTGTCTTTACTCACTGTTTTTTTAAAAAACTGTTGGCTTCAAAGGATAGACAGAATGGAAAATGGTGGTTGATGGCTAATAGTCCATTGAGCTAATAGCCAGGGATTAAGATAAGTGAAGTCAATAGTAGATGGAACGAATTAATTCTACTTTACTTTCCATTCTGCATCATTGCAAAATCATTAAGAACTTTCCTATGTATACGCAGTCAAAACTGAAAGTCTTTATTTCAAATGTTGCTTCTATCCTACAGGGCTGCAAATTATATATAATAAGATGAACGTAATTCTCTTGTTCATAATGAGGCTTTTATCTTTAATACAATAGAAAGGATCGAAAAAATAGCATATTAACTGTATGAGGGAAATCCCAGGCTAAGCATCATAGTGGAGATAGAAAACCTACTGCACATGCATGGGTCAGCAAGGAACTATGGAAGAAATAAATAATAGAACTTTTATACTGCTTGGCTAATTGAAGCCCACCATATAATGCATATTATATTATAGCAGGGTCTATAATACCCTGGTCTCAGGGTATGTATATTCAAGACTGCATACATCTTTGTGCATATAGATATGTGAATCCCATGCAACTGCATACACATATTGGGCTGAGTTGCTGTATTCATGTTTATCATGTTGATTTTACACCTCATGAAGAATGCTAGTTCAGCTAGAATAAAGGCAGTTCCCAAAGTCCTAAGTCTAGTCTTTATTCCTTCCAGACTTGTGGTACAATACTGGTTTTATTTGGCATGAACGTAGTTGCTTGCCCTTCCTTCCTTCCTTCCTTCCTTCCTTCCTTCCTTCCTTCCTTCCTTCCTTATCCCTCAGTCCCTCCCTCCCTCCCTCCCTCCCTTCCTTCCTTCCTTCCTTATCCCTCCCTCCCTCCCTCCCTCCCTCCCTCCCTTCCTTCCTTCCTTCCTTCCTTCCTTCCTTCAATTTATATGGCCACCTACTCGCTCACAGTGACTCTGGGCGGCTTATAAGCAGAAAAACACAGTATAAAAAAATAAAAAACAATAATACCTCCCCACCCCCAGAACAACACACAGTCAAATGATCCACTTGATGGGCTCCATCCCACTTTGGGTTCCCAAGTCTTCAAGGCCTTTTGAAATAGTGTCAAAGTGGGAGCTAGTCTAATTTCCTGAAGGGATGATGTGCCAAAGGGAGGGAGCCACCACTTTGAATCTTTAGCAACACAGGCCTGACTTAGGAGTCTAAGAATTTAACATCTGACTTTCTGCATGCAACTATTTATCAACCAGTGATTTCCATGCCCTCATTCCAGGGGTACTATTCAGCAGGTTCTGACAGGTTCTGGAGAACCTGTAGTGGAAATTTTGACTAGTTCAGAGGACCGGCAAATATTACCTCTGGCTGGCCCTAGAGTGGGGTGAGAATGAAGATTTTGCAATATCCTTCCCCCAGGAGTGGGGAGGGAATGGAGATTTTTCAGTATCCTTCCCCTGCCATGCCCACCAAACCACGCCCACAGAACCCGTAGTAAAAAAAAAATGAATTCCACTACTGCCTCATTCATATTATTGAACTTAAATAAACGGGCATGCCTCTTTTGAGCATAAAATAATCAGGATGAAAAGGATCCACTGACTTGTAAGAAAGTGACAAAATATATTGACTCTTTGTGGCTGATGAAAGTCAGTGAAATGATAAATATGTCTTCTTTGAAAAGAAGGCATAATGCTTAAATCTTCAAATAATTGCAGAAAAGTGGTATGAGCAAAAATAGATTAATATGAGAATGAAGGTATTCTTGAATGCACAGCTTTAATTTAAACCTCAAAAAGCATAGTGTTATGGACTATTAAAAATGAGCTAAACATTACACAAACTAGACTGCTTTTGTGGCTAACGTTTCATAATGAATAGGCATTTGGTTAGGACTCTCAAGATAATTTTGTCACAATGAGTGAAATGTGAGATAGTTTGTGGAAAAATGTCAATGGCTTTGGGAGAAAAAGAAACAGCAGATAAAATGTTAGGATTTTTAAAAAAAAACTTACATGAAGAAAGACCTCCTTTGGTGGAAAAGAATTAACATATTTCATGGTCAAGTGCTTCAGTTTATTGACAAGAAAAACCTTACTGAAATGTTTAATAAACCCAGTAAAAACTAATGCAAACTAAACTGGGAAAAGGTTCAGAAAAAAGAAAAGGAAAAGGAGAAAAACAACAACAACAAAAACTATAATAAAGAATTGGCTTCCAACCTTTATGACACTGAGCACAAGCTTACTTCTGCTCATTTTAATAATTTCCTGACTTCAGAAAAGAATATTGAAGGAAGGCAAGTAGGCAACAGTAAAATCTTTGGATTCAGTAATATTATGGTATCTTTGCTGATTTCATAAACAGGGTTATCTTTTCAAAAGTTCGGGGAAAATAAAGCTGGCTGCTTTTATCCGAAGAAGCTAAATTGAGGAATAGAGATACTGAAGATTAGTATCTCATGGAACAATAGGATGGAGGTGAGATTTTTAAACTGTCTTTTGAGGAACTTTCCGATTCCTCAAGCAGTTAATGAGGTTCCATGAAAGACTAAAAAAATGTATTCCCTTGAAGATTGCCAGTTTTTTATTAAGAGCTTTGCTTCTTGATCAGATTAAAGTGGGGTGTTTTTTTTAATGAAAGCTCCACAACCTGAAAGTTTGAAAAACCTGAGATAGACTGTGATCCTTACACTGATATTTGTAATTACTTTTCTTGCCTCTTAGGAGAACTTATAAAATGCAATACATCTGTTTCATATATTTTTCTTGTCATGTGGCACAACAGGGCAATAACATTTAGCTAAAATAACAAGCATATATGCAAAAAATTAAAATCTCGGGTATTTTCCCGCGTCATAGTAAATAAGTTAGTTAAAATGTTTAAAATTCTGGTTAAAATCCTAGCTTAACCTTAACCAGGATTTTAACCAGAATTTTAAACATTTTAACTAACTTATTTACTATGACGTGGGAAAACTTCCGAGATTTTAATTTTATGCATATACACACCCACGAAAACTTGAGAAGACAGACACACACACACACACACACACACACACACAATAGTATTAATGGTCCAACAAAAAAGAAAGGAAAAGGAGAAACAACCAATTTTTATTCAAAATTCTTGCTATCCTGTCAGAGTACTGCATTATTTTGCTCATTCCCTTAACGTATTGACCCTTGAGAATATGGCTTTCTTATTTCTAATAATAAAGAAAATATTTGTCTTTAAATTATAAATATCCATCACAAATTAATATGCTTCATAAGAAGCTTCCCCAAAAATAAACATTGTATGCTTCAACATACTTGGCAGAAAATGATGCTGCTGTTAGGAACACAAGGCATTTATGCTTCTGTCTGTTAATGAATTCCAAGTAATTGCAGAGAAATTGTAACCAGTATGATGTTTGTTTCAACTAGGAAGTGCTTTAGTGTCTAATCTTCTGTTTTTCCTTCTCTGTCTCTAATTTTCAGTGTGATCAACTGCCCATATTCTGAAATAAACCTGAACAAAGAGCATACTCTGTCGGACCGTTTAAGTGGGGAGACCCCTGTAAATAATCCACCTATGCATTGGAATCGAAAGTCAGAAATAAATGAAAGATCAGCCTCTCCTATAATCAAGTAATTGTCAATAAAATTATGCTCAAATTATTTATTGTACTTTATGGGTTTTAGTGTTTTACTATGGCTGAACCTGAAGCATATATGTCGTCTTGTGTGGTGTTTGTTTCAGGATACAGAGACAAACTCAAAAGGCCAGAATTGATATTTTTTTTTAAAAATGTGAATTATTTAAGTAAGTTCATTTTGTACTTGTGAGAACAACTTGGAAGTTCTTTTGATTCATCAGTATGTATTTCTAAAACTGAAATTTAAAGAAGTGCTTTAGGTCTCTTGTAAGGCTCTAGTTATTCCCAGGGGATTTCGGTTTTTTTCTTCCTCTTGAGCAGCTTAATCCCATATGTCATCAGAACATGTGTTTGAATCTTTCTACATTTCAAAAAGAAAAACCATGGGGAATTGCTGTTCAAGAAATAACAACCTCAAATTCCATTGGGCATTGGGAACAAATTGCAGTGATTTCAATCCTGATAAGTATAAATGTCTTTTGTTGATGGCATATACCGATTATACACATGCTTATATTTGTAATGCATGGTTCTATTGAAGACAAATCCTTCACCCAGAGGCACACAAAGCTGGGGAATTGGGTTACACATTTCTCTTTTTGTGAGAGTAAATGTATATGTTAAGTTCTTCACTAGAACTGTAGTTCTTCACCATAGACCCGCTTTAAATACTTTTCGTGGCCATGGTCCATGGCCACGGACCACCAAGACACTTAACTCAAGATCTAAATGATAACATTTCTTCAAGTTTTTGTGAACCCCCTGTGATGACATCACAGGAATCCACAGACCACAAGTTGAGAACCACTGTGTTAAAATAGGGAATCAATAGAGCAGAGCCATGGTGGTGCAGTGGTTAGAATGCCGTATTGCAGGCTAATTCTGCTGACTGTTGGCAGTTTGATTCTTACCGGCTCAAGGCTGACTAAGTCTTCCATCTTTCTGAGGTCGGTAAAATGAGGACCCGGATTTATTATTTGCTTTAACATTCAGTTGATGGGCATTTCTTAATTATGATTGAATTTTCTTTTATTACTGGCACTTGTTTTTAAATAAAATAGTTTTGAGATGCGAATGAATACGTGGAAAATGATACGTAAGGCCTTGAAAATCTGACTATGTGGAAGGGCCTGGATCCCCGAGTGTGTAAAGGTCCCTATTTTCTGCTTATATCGCCATGAATGGATTATAATATCTCCTGGCTGCTATATGTATTTAATTTCTGTTTTTGTATTGTGTTTTTAACTTTTTTATTGTTTGTATGATTGTTTGCCAGAATTATTGGTTTGATATGGGTAGCTATACAAAATAAATGAATGATTGAAATACTAGGTCAGTTGAGATCTTGGATTTATAAATGCTTTTTAAAAATAGCCAGGTTTATGCTAATTATATTTAATTAATAAATAAGAGATACTCAGTAATATTCAGCTTTATTTTCCAGTTTTGCATCAATGGACGATTTTAAATAATTGCTCTTTTATATATATATAACAGTAACAGAAAATGTCCCAGTCCCAGTCACACTGGAGTAAAGCCGGCACCTCATTTACAGTCTTCAAAGGAAGAAGATACAGATGTGAAACTTCTTTGCAAAAATCCTTTAATGTGTGACGGCAAAGAAGAAAACTACAGGTATCTATCTGTTTCCCCACCCCCCACCCCCATAATGTATACTTTGGCTCTGATCTATGTAATCTGTATACCATTATTTGCCGCTTCCCAGAACAAAATCTTTTATTCAGGATCTTAATTGTATCATGTAAATGATGCAGCCTACAAATCCATTTGCTAAATTTTTGAAAGTCATCCCTAAACATTTTGCTGTAGGCTTATAAATGAGGATGGGATCATTCCCTATTAGATATTGTAGTATTTCTAGTTAATACATAAGGTTAAAGGATTTTGACTAGAGGGATCCAGGAAGAGAGCCTTCTCTGCCATTGCCTTTACCCCCAGAAGTGACCCCCCCCGGGCCTTCAGAAAGAGTGTTAAGGACTGGCTCTGCCAATTGGCATGGGAGTCAAAGAGTGATGTGTAACTATGGGGATGTTGGTATGAGGATGTTCTCTCCACCTTTGTAATTGTAACTTTTAATATTTTAACTCTAATCTTTTTAACTCAGTTTTTAACTTTGTTCTTATTTATGCTTTTATATCATGATAGCTTTTTTATTGTAAACTTTCCAGGGTCACTTAGGTGAGTTGGCTGGTGTAGAAATGCGATGGATAGATGGATAGATGAATGAATGAATCAATGAATATAAGGATAACTTATCAAATGCTTATCAAGTACTTAGGAGGCAAGGGATTGGCAGAACAAGGAAACAACAGCCAATGCCTTAATAGCCAGCCATCAACATCCCAATTCATCTAAAAACCCACATACAACAGGCACCATATAAATATCACACAAAGAATAGCTCAAAGCACACACTCTGCTAGAAAGAAGTTCTCTGAAGATGGGCTCCAACACCAGTCTGAAAGTTCCAAAGGCCAAACCTCTGGTCCTGATGACCGACCCAGATTGAATCCTGGATATTCTGAAACCTTGAAGATCAAGAATACTTACATTTGCCATTTAAAATTATAAACGCACAAACTAGTAACAACTTCATCAAGTTGTCTGCTTGTAGAAAGTCAGCTCCACAAATGACCTAATCCCTTAATCATTATAAAAAGTGCAAGATGTAGTCAGACATATAGCATATGGGGGGGAAACCCTCTTTCCGAATATTAATCATTATGTGACGATAGAGTGCAGTGCAGTGCATTGAAGTATGCAGGAAACCCTATAAAGACATTAGCAAGTTTTATGAATAACTATTAGTTAAAAATAGATAAAATTAGGCTCCTAATAATGTCTTTAACATCAGTCTAGCTAGCATGGGCAATCAGAGAGAGAATCCTAAAAGTCAAGGGTACAGCTGTGATCATTCAATCAATCGTATTGGCAAGAAGTCAGTTTGATGTTTGTGACCTTATAATTTAAGCCTCATTCTATTTTATGTTCATTGCACATGTAACGCAACATCAAAAACAAATAAACAAATAAACAAACAAATAAATAAAAGAGTGGGGTTTCACTTTCCAGGTTGACCACTTTGACTTAGTTGACCATGCCCTTTGCACTAGGTTTGAGCAATATTATCATGTATAAACAGAGGCATAGAATTAAGATCATGTAAGGTATTAGTGCCGTTTTACAAAACCCTAGTAAGATCACACCTGGAATGCTGCAACCAGGTTTGGTGACCATACTACAAAAAAGATGTTGAGACTTTGGACAGAGTCCAGAGAAGAGCAATTAAGGTGATCAAAGGCCTGGAGACTAAACCATCTGAAGAAGGGCTGCAGGTTTTGGGTCTGGCTAGTCTAAAGAAAAGAAGAATTAGGGGCGACATGCTAGCAATATTCCAGTATTTGAGGGGCTGCCACAAAGAAGAGGGGGTCAAATTATTTTATAAAGCGCCAGAAGGCAGGACAAGAAATAATGGTTGGAAACTAATCAAGGAGAAAAGTAACTTGGAATTAAGGGGACATTTCTTAACAATGAGAACAATTGTGGGTGCTAACCAGTGGAACAGCTTACCTTCAGAAATTGTGGGTGCTCCATCACTGGAGGTTTTTAAGAAGAGATTAGACAGTCAGTTGTCTGAGATGGTATAGGTTTTCCTGCTTGAGCAGGGGGCTGAACTAGAAGACCTCCAAGGTCCCTTCCAGCTCCTAGCCCAGCCTAGCCTAGCCTATCCATCACAATTCCATTCTTTAAAGAAATGTATTGTAGTCCTTCATTTACCTATAGAAATTCTTCTGCCTTTTTTCCTGCAGGTACAGAGGTTTATTGCTTTAATTTAAAAAATAATAATTCTTTGTGTATGAAAGAAAAAACAAAATAGTATCACAGCACTAATAGCAATAAAGACAGAGGAAAATCACTGCTTGAGAATTTGATGTAGTTATTATGCTACAGATAGTATAATGAAATATCCCAGAGTTAATATTAAAATGTACTATATTCATAACATCCATAGTATTAACTAGTTATAACAACCTATGACTAGGGAGAAAACATTGAGTTGGGAAAGTTAATTGCATGCAGTTCATATTTCACAGCACTGTCTGGATTACTGTAGCATCATATTTAATTAAAAAGCAGTTCAATCCCTTGAAACCTGGATCAAATTATTTTCAGTAATTACAATGTCTAGAAGCTTATTTTTCAATATTGGTGTCCTCCTAGAAAGGAGAACAGAAGAACCAAAAATGAATATTCAATCTTTTCCTAATTATTAGGAAATTCTGCAGACCAATGGCAAGTACGGTCACAGAAATTCTGCATCCATTTTAAAACTTCATTAAAAAGTGTCTTTACCATTTTGATGCTAATATTCTATTTATATCTTTTGTTTATTTTTGCATTTCCATATTCAGAATATACAATATCTCATTCTTCCTGTCACATTTGTTTCTTGAGTCTAGACTATTTTTAAATGCACATCAAATATTTTTGAAAAAGGTATAAGATAGCTAGAAATAAGAAAAATATTAGGGATTAATTAGCACTTAAAGTAGTAGCACTTTTTAAATTAATCAATAGCTTAACAATGACTATTAGGGATTAATATTAGGGATTAATTAGCACCTAAAGTAGTAGCACTTTTTAAATTAATCAATAGCTTAACAATGACTATTTTCCTGGAATAAGTGTCTTCGTCTCCAGAAGTCAGACGCTTCACAAATGTGAAGAAGTGCAACCCAAACACTTCTTTTTTATTAGTTGAACCAGCCAAACCTTTTGAGGATTTCATGTGCTGCTTAGTAAGTGAAGCTTCAGAAACTGAAGCAGCCACAAGTCTTAAACCAGTGTTGGCTACTTTGAAGGGTTGAAGAGAGATGCTTTATTTGCAGTTCTCTGTCCTGCAAAGTCCAGAGAGTTGCAAATAAAGCAACTGCCCAGCCCTATTACATGGCTGGGTAGTACAGTTTTTACAGGTGATTCCAAATTGCCTTGCCCTTCCCAAGACACAAGGATGCGCTTAATCCCCTTCATATATGCATAACCAGAAACTGCTTCCCTGAAACTGGTACATGTAAATGTTCAGAGATGAACAGCCACTCAATGTTCACTCATACATCACATTAAATCATATTAGATCGTATTAAGCCATGCTTAAGAATTAGGTAGGGTCACAACACATTAAGCTACAAACAGTGATTTATAGTTCACAGTAGCCAACTTCACGCAACATTCTAAGCAAAAACCAAAGGCAGTGAATTAATATTGAAGTTTCCTTCACTGTATTCTGAACATTATTGAATTAAATATTAAAAATGAATTTGATCTTGCATTGCCACAAATGACAGCGGGTCATACCTAACTGTCTTATTTTGTTTTGACCAGTTTCTCTTAACTGTTTTCATTGCTCCAGAATATAGATATTGCTCAACTTAAAGGAAATCTAGTCCTAAGTCATTGTGGTCATAAATTAAGGCACCTACCAGTCCGGATCCATTTTTCTGACACTTTTCACAATGATTAAAAAAAGTTTAGCAAACCCATTCTTTTGAATGGGCAGGGTTTTGGGTTTTGGGTTTTTTTTTACCAGAAACTGGCAAAAATGCTGGAAACAAAAAAAACATCACAAATTGGTCTCATGACCATGGGATAGTGCAACCTGTTGTAAAGTGTAGTCATGTGTCCACTGGGAGGTGTGTGTGACATATTTCAGTGGGCGGAAGTGCTTTATAATCATGAAGCACCCATCCTGAGGTCTTCGTAACTGCAAACTTTCATAAAATGACCAGCCGTTAAAGACTTACCTGCTTCATATTTTTCAGTGTTGCACATTTCTATATTGCAACATATTTACGATTCTAAATTTAAATAGTGGACTTACTGACAGCGGATTAATTGACAGTTACATGCATGTTTTTCCAATAAGTGCTCATCTGACTAGTTTCTATTGCAGTTATTTCTTTAAAACTGTACCCAATTCTTTACGTTACAACTGACATTAGGTAACTCTTAAGTATCTTCTATATTTCAACATGGAACATCTAATAATTTAAATTTAATTAAGTGCATCTTTATTTGTTAAATTATAGAATTGTTGGTCAATCCGCCCTTTAATCATGCCTGTTTGTTTTTTTTTCACATACGGTAATTGCAGTTGCAAAAGGAGGTATAGCTAACCGGTTTTATTTTTACTTACAAACACAGGAAAATAAAGTAAATGAATCCGAGGAACAACATTTTTTTTATACAAGGAGTTCATGTCCTAATGCATTTTATACTCCTTACTCACTTTTATCACAATTAACATTTAAAAATCAAAGAGGTCTTTCTGTTGCTAGCAAGCATGCCAAAAGTGAGTTGGTGAAGAGTCCTGCTGTTGTACAGCTGGATAGCCTGCTGTTGAGATAAAAACGTCTTCTTTTTCAGCACATTTTAGTTTAATGCATTTCCACATTAAATGAAGGACACAGAACCCTTAGGGCACTCTCCTTTCAGGCTGAGCAGCAAATAGTGGCACCTTGCTATAGGCTCATATGTGGAGCTTGCAAATAAATATGATAGTTGCACTGCTCACACAGCAATGCTAAGCCAAAATTGTTAAAGAAAAAATAATGGTCTGGTTCAGATGTAACATAATTCCCCAGGCTAATCTATAACGATAAAAAATTGCTTTATGACTTAGTCTTGTGTGTCACCAGATCCAATGATAGCAAACACAGAATTTCCATATAACTTGCCTTTTTGCTTGATATGTTTGAATATAATTTTTCTCTCTCCCGATAAACATCTAAATGTACCACCTGCCAGCAGATGCTGGCAAGAAACTGCTTTTTGCCCACATTCATACTTCATCTGCATGGCTAATTAAAAAGGAATGACGCTTCGGTATGAAACAGCTTATGGCTTGGCATAATTTCCTAGGCCTGAAAATAGTTCAGTCATTTTTCTGGAGTGTAATGGGATACTGTAAATTTAACTGGAGGATCTGAAATGTCTTACGTTTGACAGCTGTGCAGTAGAATATATCGTGTAAAGGTGGCAGGAAAATTATTATGTACGAATTATCCTGAAAAATGCTAGTTTTTCCTCGCTTGTTTTCAAGGTTGTCAACTCTATGCATCTTTAGTAGTCAGACAGCAAAGTTTTCTGTTTGACATTACTTCGTTATGAAGTTACTCATTCAGAGAATGATAATGACTCCCCACTGTTCTTCAGTACTTCCTCTCTCTGAAACCAATTCCAGTTATTAGTGATAGGATGGAGAGACATCCAGCCCTAACTTTCTACTTTGTAGGGGGACTTGATTCTCCCCCTACTCCTGTTGTACATGTACATGAAACTCATCCATCAAGGTCATCCCTCAGCATGGGGATAAATGTCATCAGTACAATGATAATACTTAATTGTACACCTCTATCCCAGATCATCCAAATGAGGCGTTTTCCTAATGCCTGGAGGAAGTATGGGTCTGGTTGCGGAAACCTTGGCTTCAGATCAACCTGGCTGTACAATCCTTCAGTTTGCCATCATTAAGTCTGGATGGGGTTACACTGCCATAGGCAGAGTTGATGCACAGCGAGAGGTTTCTACCAGATTCATGAGCTTGAGCACATGATCCAGCTTGAGGAGTTTTTGTATAAATACATATTGTTACATGTTGCATCTGTTCCTAAATTGAGAGGCATTGCTCGCAGCCACTCACATTTTAGATGTTTCTTGGAGAAACTGTTGCAATGTATTCCACTTGAGGCTGCCTTTGAAGACCACCTGGAAGTTTCAGCTGGTCCAGGACATAGCAACAGATGTAATTTTGAGCGTATCATGGTATGTCCATATAACACTGCTACTATATGGATTCCACTGGTTCCCAGTAGCCTTCTGGCTAACGGTCACTTTTAAAGACCTACATGGCACGGGGCCAGTTTGCTTGCAGGACTCCCCAATTCCAGTGGTTTCTGCCCATCTCACAATATTTGGCACAGTGAGTATGTTCTGGGTCCCCTAGTGAAGCAGTGTCACTGCTGGGTCCCAGAAAGTATGCTTTCGCTGTCATGGCAACAGCCCTATGAAGCAGTTTCCCCTGATATGTGGATGATCTTGACTGCTGGTCTTTTAGAAGGCCGTGAAGACTCTTTCTCCAGACATTGGAACGGGTTGTTATTTCTGGAGTTCTGGTGTGAATGTATGTGATAAGTGGGAATTAAGATTTTTTATTGAAACCCCAATTGGTTTCTTTTTAGTTTTAATAGAATGTTAATGTTACAGGGCCTGGTGGCTCAGCAGACTAAAAAAAGCATTGTGATTAACACCAGCTGTCTGCAATTACTGTAAGTTCGAACCTCACCAGGCTCAAGGTTGACTCAGCCTTCCATCCTTTCTAAGGTAGGTAAAATGAGGACCCAGTTTGTGGGGGCAATAAGCTGACTTTGTATAAATATACAAAAGTATGAAGGCTATTGCTTAATGTATTGTAAGCCGCCCTGAGGCTCCGGAGAAGGGCAGCATATAAATCAAATTTTAAAAAAAACGTTAGATTTTACTTTGTTCACTGCCCAGAAGTTGTTGTTTTTTAGATGGAGGGGAGGTCATCAGGGGTGGGTTCTACTTACCTTTACTACCGGTTTGCAACAAGGCCGCATGCACATGCGCAGAAGTGTTCTGATGATGTCAGGATTGGAAGGCGGAGCCTCCTGCCGGTTTTACTACTGGTTCTATAGAACCAGTCCGAACCGGGGGCAACCCACCACTGGAGGTCACGTATATTGGATGGATGGATAAATTTCCTATAATTTCTAAATTAGGAATATACAACGCTTCTAGTTTTTGATTGCTGAGAACAGGTTTTTATCTTTACATCTACAGCTCCCCACTTTTATTGAATGACTTGCATCTTTTCAGGCAGTCTCTCCAATGGCTTCGAATATACTCATATTATCATTTGGTGGCTTCAGGCTTTTTAAAATTTCTTACACATTTGAGCAAGTGATATGGTTTGTAGATCAGAAGGTGTTGTCAATTCTATTTGCTAGAACTATGATATCATATCCTTGGGGTTTTATATGCCTGGTGTGCATTCTGTGGAATCAATTATCTTTGGACTCATCATTTAACACATAATAAAATTCTAGAAGGAATTCAAAGTAACTTTATATAATGTTCCATTTTAAAGAAAACATCTTGCTTTCTAGAGATCTAAAGATACCATTGTTTTTGTTTTGCTTTTTTATTTATAGAAGACAATGGAAATATGTTGGTTTTTGGTTTTGTACCATTTTATATAGTAGCCAGCAAAATTGATTATGCAAGTTAATATTAGTTTATGAAACCAGACTTCTTGTTATTGTTTTGTCTTGAGAAATAATTTGATTTCGATTTCTATATTTTATTTTACATACAATACATTGTAATTTGTATTATACATCTTATAAAATGTTTAGCTAGAAGCGAAAAAACCCTATATTATTATCATTACCAGATAATTAAATGTGAAGCTTTTGTATTACTTAGGGGAGAGCACACCAAGGAACTCACTGGGAAAGATGGCTGTGAAGAAAGAAAAATGGAAAATGAAGTATTATCTATAAATGAAACCAAAGGTAGCTGTTATTTCATGCTATATGTGCTGTACAAGAGTTTCACTAGTGACACAAATTAATACTTTTAATTGGCTTTATGGAATAATTTCATTAATGAAGCATTTTATGAAAAATCGGAACCACACTAGGTTGCTTTCATAAGACTGTTTGGTTTTAGACTGTCTTTAGGGGGTTCAGGCAATGTCCCCCTGAATTCTACTATGGAGTTCACGACGGTAAAAAAAAATAAAATCAAGATATAAGTAAAAATAGAAATAATGATTAATACTAAGTGACTAAAGGTGGAATTTACTTACTTATTTTTTATTTTAAGATAGGATTATTTTAAATCCCAGGGGACCAGTGGTGAAATCTGAATCAGTTTACTACCAATTTGCTGGCCGTGCATGTGTGCACACATGCGTAGTGCGCACCAAACAAGAGAGAACCGGTTGTAAAAAAATGCTAAAAAAGTAAAAAAAAAAAACTTCTGATAATCGCGCGTCGCTCAGCTGATCGTTGGACCTTTTTTTTTTACATTTTTTACTACCGGTTTGACGAATCAGTAGCATTTTTTACTACCAGTTCGGGCAAACCGGCCCAAACCGGTAGCATTTCACCCCTGCAGGGGACTCTAGGCAGTTTACAAAATACAGACATGCTGACAAAGTGGATGTCATCATCATCTTTATTATCATCAAATTAGTAGTTATAGACAAAGAAAGAATGCAGAATTCAGCCTGTAAAAATGGAAGGAAAAGCAGTCTCACATAGACGAAAGTAGAGGTAAAGCTTTCATTTGTGTGAGGTGAGTTGTGAGTGACCAGCTATAAGTTGCAGTGAATTGTTCAGCCAGGAGTAGTGTGTGGCAGGTTTGTGAAACTGGCATTTATGAACAACCATAAAAAGGAGATAAATTGAAGAAAATATTATACTGGAGTGCCCAGTGAGAAATTTCAGGTTTAGGGTTAAAAAACAACAACAGTGACAATCACAGCATTTATATAGCTGCCCATCGTATAACAAATTTTGGGTGGCTTCAGAAGAAAAATTAAAACAACACAAAAGCCATATTAAAACTATTAAAAACAAAAACAAAATCCTGGCACCAAGTCAAGCTTCCAATGTGCAGTCCCTTCATCCCAGTGTTTGCAGGTCCGCCCCAGATCCTTAATGCTTTACAGAAGACTAGGAGGGTAGATCTTCAGGAGGCAAAGTGTTCTATAGCGCAGGGGGTACCAAACGAAAAGACATAGTCCCTAGGTCTCATAAGATGGCAATATTTAAGGGAAGGAACTAGGAGCATCCCACCTACCATTGGGAGTTAAAGCAATGATATAGTTTTTTAAAAATGCGGGGGGAAATTATGGCTGAACAGTTTCCATTGTTTTTTATGGCAGGTAAGTACATAAGGTAGTTTAAACGGTGTTCAAGAAAATGTAGTTATGTATCCAGTGGTGGAATTCAGCCAGTTCACACCACTTCGGGAGAACCGGTTGTTAACTTTCTGAGCAGTTTGATGAACTGGTTATTGGAAGAAATAATTAGGGCAAAGAACCGGTTGTTAAATTATTTGAATCCCACCACTGTATGTATCTATCTCAGACATAATTAGTACAGATTAGAGTATTTCTTATACTCTATAGAGTATTCATTAATTAATGCCATTTAGTAATAATAAGTCAAATGGGCCAAATATGTTATACTGAACATACCGTATATACTCGAGTATAAGCCGAGTTTTCAGCACATTTTAATGCTGAAAAAAGCCCCCCTCATCTTATACTCGAGTGAGGCAAAAATGGCTTTTTTTCCCCTGCAACCCGTTTTGGCTTCCAGGGGCTGCAGAGATGCTTGATAAGGCCAAAAGGGGGCATAGGGGGGTGCAGCCCCCCGCCCGCGCCCCGTTTTGGCTTCCAGGGGCTGCAGGGAGACTTGCTAAGGCCAAAATGGGTCATGGGGGGGGGTGCCTAGCAAGAGTCCCTGCAGCCCCCTGGAAGCAAAAACGGGGGGCTGGGGTGGGCTTCAAGGGAGAAAGAAACAAAGAAATCCTCACTGTTTAGGGAGATCCCCACGTGCACTGAGCTTGAGTTGAGAGCTTATTGTAATAGGCTGGCTGCTAGCTATCCTTGCTCAGGCTAAGCTAATCAATAGTGGAGCTCTAAGAATGCCAGATGAGAAGGAGAAAGAGAGGGAGAAAGAAAGAAAGAGAGAGGGTGGGGAGAAGGATAAACACTTTTACTCACACTTCATCCTCACTGTTTGGGGATCCCTAAGTTCACTGAACTTGAGTTGAGAGCTTATTGTAAGTGCTTGCACTAGCTATCCTTGCTCAGGGTAAGCTACAAAACTTTTCAAAATATCTGGCTTTTCTTCCTCCTACCAAAGACCTTCTGAGGTTCTTCACAGAAAGGGAGAAAGGAGAAAGGGAGGGAGAAAGAAAGAGAGAGAGAGAGAAGAAAGAGACAAAGAAAGAAAGAGAGAAAAAAAAGAAAAAGGAAGGGAGAAAGAGAGAGAATGCTGGTATCTCTTAACAGAGGCTTGAACTTGCCTGAAATTAGATCAAGCCCTACATCACTTAACCCAATGTATTAGATTAAATTGTTATTGAATTATTTTTGGTATATGTACTACATTCTTTTGTGTAATTTAGTTATAGTGTAGTTTACACTATGCACTTACAGAGCTAGTTTACTGTTTTTCTTTGAAATAAATATTCAAAAACATTTAACCTACTGATGCCTCAATTAACGTAATTTTATTGGTATCTATTTTTATTTTGAAATTTACCAGTAGCTGCTGCATTTCCCACCCTAGGCTTATACTCGAGTCAATAAGTTTTCCCATTTTTGGTTTTTTTGTGGTAAAATTAGGTGCCTCGGCTTATATTCAGGTCGGCTTATACTCGAGTATATACGAGTACCTTTCCTTTGCAAGTGTGGTCATATCATATATATAATAATAAAACTTATGTTATTATTGCTTGCAGACAGCAAGGAAACCAATAGCAGAAGTTCCCATCTGCAGCCAGGCGTTTTATCTTCCAAGCACACAATTCCTTCATTTCGGTGGGAACAGCACAGTAAGCTCCTTCCTACAGTGGCTGGGATTCCTGCCAGTAAAGTTTCTAAATGGAGCACAGATGAGGTATGACTTAAAATGGTATTTTCACTTTAAAAACCTGGAAAACTTTAATAGACTTTTTGCTGAAGAAAAAAATACCCCTGAAACAATGATTTATGGATTTAATTATTGAGACGAGTAAGAATCAAATAAGGAGATGAAGGGATTTCTGGAAGATTTAAGAGGCAGGGGAGACAGTGGGTTTGTTAATAACTTTTGAAAAGAAGGACGGAAGTCATCTATTTTAGTTTCCTTAGTTGTTTTCCTTCCTTCCTTTCCTCTTCTTCTCTTCTTTCTTGAATGTTTTTATATATTTCATAAAAAATATTTTTAAAAATGGAATTTTCATTCACCATCAGCTAATGTTGCTTGATAGAGTTCTGTTAGAATAGAATATATCATAATCTATTGTGATGATATATTCATTGCATATTTCTATTTCAATTTTGCCTTTATTAGGAGGTGATGCTATTATCTATCATAATAAAAGTAGGCTAGTGAAAGTGAATACTGATCTGTTTATAGGGTATTTTTTCTACTTTTGTCGGGAGAAAGGTATTTTGTATTGTCCTTTTTACTGATTTGCTAGATTTACTTCCCACCTGTCAGTCAGCACTCAAGATATCATACAAAGCATTCCCCCTATTTTTTTCCATTCAGACACAGCCTAGTGAAATAGGTCAGGCTCTACAGTGAGAGAGCACACTCAACTCCACTACTGACCTTCTATGTCAAACTCGATTTCATTGAGGGTCGCATTAGGGTTGTGTTTGACCTCGGGGGGCTGTGGTGGGTGTAGCCAGGTTGGTATGGCCAGTTCGATGTCACTCATGTTGGGGGCGTCTGTGCAGGGGTGAAATCCAGCAGGTTCTGACAGGTTCTGGAGAACTGGTAGTGGAAATTTTGAGTAGTTCAGAGAACTGGTAGCAGAAATTTTGAGTAGTTTAGAGAACCGGCAAATGCCACCTCTGGCCAGCCCCAGAGTGGGGTGGGAATGGAGATTTTACAATATCCTTCCCCCAGGAGTGGGGAGGGAATGGGGATTTTGCAGTATCCTTCCCCTGCCACGCCCACCAAGCTACACTCACAGAACTGCTAGTAAAAGAATTTGGATTTTACCACTGCCATCTGTGGGTGGCCCTAGCTCTCTGGTAGCAAAAATGCAGCTCTGTTTTCGCTGGTAGAGGGTTGCAGGAGGCCACTCCTGAGCTCTGTTTTCGCTTGCAGAGGCATTCCGGGCCACTCCTTTGCTGTTCCCAGGGTGACCCCGCAGGCCAGATCTAAGCACCCCATGGGCCGGATCCAGCCCGCAGGCCTTGAGTTTGACACCGCTGTTCTATGGTGTCCCTCTGCTCCTAAAACCTCTGCAACCGCATCCATTTTCTAAATATGCTTTCAAGATAGCCTGTTCTATGGTGTCCCTCTGCTCCTAGAACCTCTGCAACCGCATCCATTTTTTAAATATGCTTTCAAGATAGCTTGTTCCCCCCCCCCCCCCCCCCCCCCTTGTTACTGCAATAGAAGTGAAAGAATAGAGATTCCAATGCCTGGTTCCTTTGCCTTGAGTGCACAGTCTCACAGATGATGTGTGTTAGTGCTTTGGCTCTGCGTTTGCCTCTTTATGGCTCATCCTAATTTCAGTAAACTGAATTTGAAGTTTATTGGCAGACTATATTCATCTTGTACCTTATCTTAAGATAATATTAGTACATGTCACAAAGATAAGTGTCTTCTTCAGGAGATTCAAACTTCTTTCTAGGCATGTCTAACACTATTCTAGAGATATTTTAGGGGACATTGGAATGCTCTATGTCTCCTCCAGACCATTTTACTCTGAATGTTAATCCTGCATATTGGAAGCGACGCAGACTGTTCCCTACATGTTGTTTTGGATGAAACAGGCCTGTTTTGTTGCTTGACTCTCTGCAGTGTTCTGTTCCCAGACTTACTCAGTTTTCCCTTCCCCCTTTTTTTCATGTTTTGAGTAGTGAAGAGTACGATCCATTTCATTTTGCTGGTGCCATAGATGTCAACAAACAATCCATTCATATCATCTTTCATTATATTCAGCTTTCTTATGTTCTTGCTTTTCTTTTTTTTTCTTTTTTTTCAATTTATTTTTATTTTTATTTCTCATAAACACATTTACATGTACAGTCATTTCCATCGTTTTTCATTCATCTTTTCTTTTAACTTTTTTTTAAAATTTGATTTATATGCCGCCCTTCTCCGGAGACTCAGGGCGGCTTACAATGCGTTAAGCAATAGCCTTCATACTTTTGTATATTTATACAAAGTCAGTTTATTGCCCCCCACAATCTGGGTCCTCATTTTACCTACCTTAGAAAGGATGGAAGGCTGAGTCAACTTTTTTTTTTTTAATTTGATTTATATGCCGCCCTTCTCTGGAGACTCAGGGCGGCTTACAATGCGATAAGCAATAGCCTTCATACTTTTGTATATTTATACAAAGTCAGTTTATTGCCCCCATAATCTGGGTCCTCATTTTACCCACCTTAGAAAGGATGGAAGGCTGAGTCAACCTTGAGCCTGGTGAGATTCGAACTTGCAGTAATTGCAGGCAGCAGATGTAAATGGATGTTAATAACCCCCTTAGTCCGCTGAGCCTTTCATTTTTCATTTTTACTTTTTCGGGACTGCTCTTTTACCCTTTACTTTACTCCAATCTTTCTTCTTCTCCTCCTCTTCTCTTCCTTCCTCTCTCTTTTCCTACTTCCTTCGTTCTTTCTCTCCTTCTCTTTCCTACTTCCCCTTCTCTTCCCCCACTCCTCTCTTCTTCCCCCTTCTAACCTTCTCCTCTACTCCTCTTTCCCCTCCCTTTTCTTCCTCTCCTTTTCCCTTTCTTTCTCCTCTTCTCTTCTCTCCTCTCCCCTCTTCTCCCTTCCTCTCTCTCTACTCCTTCCCCTCTCTCCTGTTGTTTCCCTTTTCAGTTCAATCTAAAGTTATATTCGAGGATGTTCTTGCTTTTCTTAAATTCCATGTTTCCACCACAGTTTTTTGCAGCTTTGAATTTTCTTTTCTTGGATGTCGGCATCAGCAACTAGAGTCCTGAAGGCTTTATTCTAGCTATTTACTAATCAACATTAAGTCTTGAAAAGATTGTCAATAGTGTATTGAGGTCCACCCAACCTGGGAGGCCATCAGCCCGCATTATCTCATCAATCACTTTATTTTATGTATCAATTTAATATTCTTGGTAAAATATAGGTTGGTCTATCATTGCTTTCTCCCATTCAGTATGATTTTGCTATAGTCACTGAAGTGAGCCTCCCGTCTCCAACATCTTCCTATATTGCTGTTACTTGATATAGGTGCCTGTTTGTCTTAGCTGGGCAGCAGAGATGACCTTCATGGCTTGACTGATCCCACTAGAACAGGGCTGTCAAACTCCCGGCCCACAGGACAGATGCGTCATGTGCTGGCCATGCCCATGCCCGGTTTAGCGAAGATGGAAAAAGTCCCAATACGCCATGTGATGCCGCTGTGATGACATGGGTTTGACATCCCTGCACTAGAATTATTTACTTTTAAGATATATTCCCACTGTTCTTTCCTCATTCTCAGGAATACCACTATGCTTCAGTGAAGCAGCATAGATGGAGTGGGATGGGGCTTTGAGTCTAAATGCTAAGCAATCTTGCTTCATCAACATCAGCCAGTAAAATTGAAGAGGCAAAATGTATGACTTGTAAACAAAATGCTGTTACAGATAGTACAGCTCCAGCTCCAGGGGTGAAATCCTCCCGGTTCGGACCGGATCGCCCAATCCGGTAGCAATGGCAGTGGGTGGTTCGGAGAACCGGTAGCAAAAATCCCTACACGCCCCCCCCCCCCCCATGCCCAGCTGAGCCGCACAATCATCAGAGGCTTTTTTTTTACTTTTAAAAGCATTTTTTTCTACAACTTCTTCTGCCAAAAAAATGCTTTTAAAAGTAAAAAAAAAGCCTCTGATAATCGTGCGGCTCAGCTGGGATCTCATAGGCTTTTCAAAGCATTTTTTTCCTGCAATCTCTTCCAGGGAAGAGGTGGTTTAAAAAAATGCTTTGAAAAGGCTCTGACGGGGACTTCCGGTGGCTCCGCAGCTCGTTGACGACGCCTAGAAATGGGCGCCCGCTTCCTCATTCTGTAAAAGCTCCCGAACAGCTGACAAACGCTGTCGGGAAGCTTGGGAAAGCTCTCCCCAGGCAAAGGGGAGAGTGAAGAGCAGGCTGGTGGGGATAGAGTTCCCCAAAGCCCCCCAGGAAAAATTCTGGGGTGCGAAGAAGGGGAACTCCCCAGAAACCAGCCAAGAAGCTCCGGACCTGGAACGACTCTGCCTTGATGCAGAGCGAAACAACGCGACCACACCAGCAATTAAAATCATCTTTGGGTAAAAAAATAAAAGTATTAAGATTTATTTTTAATTTTATTTTGAATTGTAACTAAGAAGCTGGCTGAACAGAGCAGGAGAGCAGGAATGGATTGCATAGTCTTTAACTCCGCCTGAAAACTTTGAAAGGGAAAAAAAATGGCGCTTAATGAAAGTGATTGTTAGCGCTTGTTACATTTGTAGCAGACAAAGAGCCATGAAGAACGTTTAGAGCTGACTTGGAAAAGCTGGAATAATGGCTCAAGTTGGACCTGCAGGATTATGGTCTTTGGATTTAAAAGATACTCAGATTGGATTTGCCAAGATTTTTCAAGAGCTTTCAGACTTGATTACCTCTAATATTTTGGCTTTAATTCAAAAGAAGTCTGACAATGAAATGTGGTTGGGGAATCCAGAGGATGTTATATAGCAAAGTTCACAGAAGGAGACACAAGATGCAGGGACCTGTATGTTGGTGGACATGGTTCAAATGAAAGCTCTGGTGGGCATCCCTAACTTGTTTATAGAAGGATTGCAATTGAATAAATCAACGCAAGTGGAAGAACTATTTGGCAATTGGAGGTTTGATACACAAAGGAATAGCCTGCTGGACGATATAAGTAAGAAATGGCGGAACCAGGATTATAAATTCAAGCTAAGGGAGCAGATTATTAAACTGAAGGGGACTTTTATGATATATCAGCCTCAGGGCAAGTTTAAGAAGTTAGGAGGGCCTGAAGGAATATGGAAAGAACTATGGCAAATAAAGGATTGGAAGAAATTTAAGAAAAAGATGAAAGACTTTTAATAATGATGGTTTTAAAGGTTATGGATGTTTTATAGGTAAAAATGGATAATGCTCTTTTGTTTCTCTTCTCCTTTTTTCTATTATTATAATGCCTAAAGTTAAAAATAATTTACCCTCTGGAAGGTTGGGGATTTATATTTATAATGATTCAAGAAGTATTACTGATGTTTAATTTTAATAAGTTAAAAATATGGTTTATAATTTTAGCTTATAAGAAAGATGGTTAATAATTTTAGTTTTATTATTGTTGGAAATGTAAAATTCGAAATGTATAATTTTAAAGCTACCTTTTTTTTCTTTTTTTCTTTTTTTTCTTTTTTTTTAAAGGGCTTAAGGGATTTGTTTTTATTTTTATTTTGTGAAAAATGTTTAATTTTAACAAGTTAAAAGATGGATAATAATTTTAGTTTTGCTATTGTTATAAAGGTATAATTTTGGGGTTATTTTAGAAAAGAAAAAAACGTATAATTTTAACAAGCATAAAGGTTTAAAGGGTTTGCCTTTCTTTTTTCCTTTTCCCTTTTTTTCCTTTTTCTTTTTTGAGCAAAATGCTTAACTTTAAAGTTAAAAAGAAGGATAATAATTTTAGTATTATTTTATTTAAAAAAAATACTATACAATTTTAATAAGTATAAAGGATGGATAATAATTAAGGTTTTAATATAGATGTTGGAAAAAATGGTGTTGGTGAAAGGCAGGATATCTGTTTGGGATTCTGTCTTTGGTT